>JAMKCH010035845.1:0-15575 GCA_023653785.1 Ophioderma brevispina
GGCTCAGTGCGACCCATTGGATTACTTACAAACGGCGATCGTAGACATTTTCCAACTCTGACGGAATAAGCGTGTAATCCAATGCGTACACTGAGGCTGTTTTCGTTTCGTTTCGTCGAATAATAATAAACCAACGATCGTGTCATCAAATCAAGAGACAACCTTATTAGATGTTGTTGTCTTTGTTTGTTTTTTGTTCTTGTATCCCTTGTCCCTCTTCGCTGTTGTTTTGTTCTGATGAGTGATGAACAAATAACTGCTAAGGGCGGGGCCGTTAAGCGTCTCTTCTTCCCACAGCACGTCAGGGACGAATTTCAAGACGAGGAGTAGATCCTCGTTTTGTGGCCGACCAGATGTTTTCCAAGAGAGTGATTATCCAGTCGGATTCACCATAATCTGCTCTAGAACGATTTAAGAAGAATCTGAAAAAGAACGAAAGCAAAGCGTATGAATGGCAACAATTAACTTAGTGATCGGATCTATTTCTGTGGAGAAAATTTTTTGTAAAATTCGAGGAAACCCTTGTTGACAACGACCAAAATAACTATTCGTTGACTTGCAAATCAGGACCGAAAGATTGCTCATTCAAATTCTAATTGCAATTCACCTGTAAGATTGCAACGAGATTTCATCTTTTTGCTTGAAATTGGTTGTCATAATAATGCAGTTTTTACTTTTGATAAATTTCTACGTCAGGGAAAATAAGTGGACTAGTGTGCGAAGACTTGCATTTATTGATAACAAAATAATGGTGACCTCCAGTAGGATTGCTTCATCACTGACGAAGCTTTGCATGACGGATACTTTGAAGAACTATGCTTGAAAAGACTTGTCGGGAGAATCATAATAATAATAAAATAATAATCAGGTTTACTTAATCTCAAATCGTGGCTTGTAGGCCAAATTGCTAGAGACATTTACAAAATTAATAATTAACTATAGACGAAACAATGCACTTGAGAGGTGACAATCCTAATACAAAGCGCCATATTGCAACATTCAAGCACACTACGAACACCCAGTGCAAGCTTTCATGGTTCTTTGCCCATGGGCAATGAAACCCATTGAGAAATGGTATTCCAGTTTCAATACAAATTTAAATTTTAAATTTTTAAAAAGACCTCTTTTTTCAAGATTGTTTTAATTCGCTGATATTAGAACTGAGGACCCTTTGCTCTATAGGTAAACTTGCTAACCGCTAGACCACGCCCTTTCTCTCAGAACTACCATAAGAGAATACCTACACAACGTGTTCAAGTAACCTTGTAAATACAAAGAGATATTTTTGGCAGCCAGATATTGTTGTGACCATGTCGTGATTTTTCATATTAGATATGACACCTAACCCTTGTGTTGGCTACAGAAATGCTTTGAAAGTGAAAACAAATGGCCAATTTGGATTTTCTTATTTTCAATATAAAACATAGGCTGCATTTAGTTTCGCTCCTAATAGAAAATAGAAATTCACAAAACTGTTTGTACCAAAAAGTAATTATCAGCCTAATCCTTTACATTATTTTATTTTGGTACCTTTTAAATAGCGTTATGGTGAAAACATGTGGTCATATGAAACTAAAATAAGATGTTAAGATGAAGATGTTTTGTTTTATATCTTTGTTGTAATCATGGCAAGCACTTGCTATTAGTAAAACAAAAATTGACAATTGACCTCTTTCAAGAAATTCCTATTCATGAATGCTATTGTTCTCCCAAAGCTATTGCGCACGTATAGCAGTTGTCACTGATTTGATTACAAACAAATAAAAATAGAATTTCGCAGTTTAGTATATTAGATGTTTTAATTATTTATGCTAAGGCGGGACGTTTTCTTTAATTTCGGGCATTTCCGAATGTTTTTTGGGGGGGGGGTAAATGTAAAGCAGTTGAGTCTTTTTTAGTTAAAATGGCGAAAATTGTAATGTATTATTAAGCTAAAAAATGTTATTGCAAAATCCTATTTTCCACATAGTATGGCCATTTTGCAGAAACATGGCGAAAGGTATATTTTCCTAAACTTTTAAATAGGAAAAGTGTTGAATAACGCTGGGCTAATTAAAATCATTGTTCTGGGACACATTTCAGGTAGTCACAATCAACATTTATTAAATTACATTTCGTGAGATTTATTGCTGATTCTGTGGTATTTATGCTTCGATAGTGCCTCGATAAAGCATATTCCAACGTTCTTGAATTGATTCAAACAATGTATATTGATGTTATGACCGAAAATTTGTATCGTCTATCGTCTGTAATTTCTGTCCGTTTATATTGCGCAGATAATACAAAGGTTTGCAATTCTTGCAGAGAACATCTAAACTACACGCAAGATAATTTCGATAAATTTGGAACGAACCATATGCGATCATTGAAAATGCCCCTTCAAGGCTATTTTACATTTTTACTATTATATCTAGTGGCTCTACTAAAAAAAAATGACAAATTACATTCACATGATTTTATTAGAAAAGTTCTCTGGCTCCTTGTTGTGGGTGTGGACTTTACTGTAATGGAGTAGCTGGCTCTTGTCACAATGCGTTGCTTTTGCATGACGGAAGTTAGCGTCTTGCTTCGGTCCGTGTCATTTGAGGCGTTAATAATTGATTCCTGCTTCAGCTTTCGGGGGTGGTCTGTTGACATAGGTGTTTCTTGTACAGATGCCGCTCTTTGTGTCGTTGACATAGCAGCTTCTGTCCTCGGTGGTGTCGCTTGTGCGTTGACATAGCTAGCTTCTTGTCCAGGTTGCGTCAGCTTGTGACGTTGAATAGATGATTTCTTCAGGTTGAGGCTGCTTGTGCGGTGACAGAGCGGTTTATCTCCAGATGCGTTATTCGCTCTTGTTCGCGGCGACCTTTGTCAAAAATAATCGCAAATGTATTAGATTAAGGATATCAATATGCGTCTGCATTAAAAACCAATTATTCAATACATTCAAGTGTTCCATCAGTTTGGTTTTGGCCATTGGGAACTGATGCCTAAAAAACAGATTAGTCAACGGAGAGCTTACCAAAAAACTCATTGTCATTTTTTTTACACAATTATGCTCATTTGACATCAAAATTTTATCATTTTTGATTGACAAAGTTGACAAATATTTTGGTGGGCTACCTGGCCATTTTCATATCAAATGGACTAATTTATTTTAGTGTGTTTTGTTCGATAACGCAACTTTAGTATGGGCTTCGCGTATGTCCCATATTCCACAAATTTGAACAAACTCTGAACAAAAAAATCAATTCCGTGAGTTTTATTAAAAAATTGCAAGGCTTTAAACAGCGTTGTTAAGTCATTGCTGCATGTAATGAACAGATATAAATAACAACAATTCCATTACTTCCAAAAATGATATTTATTAAGGATAGCTGAGGAGAGATGGCGGCCCTCAATTTTCTAACAAACGTGTTTTGATATAACAAGGCTTTGTCCACATATTAATCACTGCGTAAAAATAGCTAAGCACGAAACTTAAACCGATGTCCAGCTCAGTTATAGAAAATCACAACGTTGTTTTAAAAAATCCGGATTCCGACTTTTGTTTAACACATAATTCCCTATGATCAATATTATACGAGTACATAATTGTTTACGGTGCATGGATAACGAAAATCGATTCAGATAAACCTTGTAATTCAGCATTTTAGGTTACTATCTTAGTTCTAGTTGACTAGTTTTAATAATACAAAACGAGTAACTATTTCGAAGCGCTAAATGAATCGTTATTACTGTATTGGAAAGTATAAGTATATGATCCTCGACGTGTGTGTTACATTTTTTAACATGTACGTTCACTTTCTAAAATTCCAAGATGCACACCACGAGGTGAGGACCGTAATGTTCAGAAAATCAGGGTTATTTACCATTTTACTCTTATCAAATTAAATGCGAAACAGTTAAAGTACACTTACAGGAACACAGAAACATGTATAACTCACCGTACATGGGGCGGACGGCCTTAACAAAGACGAGGATATTTCATGGTTCATTGGCCATTCCAAGTAAACCACGAAGAGCAGAATTCTAAATATTAATCAGTTGGTCTTAAACAATGTTAAGGCTATATTAAATTGATTACTCCAATTTGTGAGAGTACTTACTGTTGTAACCTCCTGTCTAATAGGTGTAAGATCACCATCGCCATTCGTTTGGCCCGGTGGTAACTTTCGCTGGTTAATGACCCTCCAGATTAAAATGGAACACGGAAAAATAATGACGATAATTGCAAGAGTAATTGCAAAAGTGATATTATTTGCGATTTCAAGGTTACAATGGAGTTACCAGGATTTGCCGTGTGATGTATTTCCAATGTAGTAAGGTGTTTGTAGCAAAAAAAAATGACGGGATTGGAGATGATCTAAAATTAAACAAAAATTCCACTTCTTATAAAGAGAGTACAATGATTTCTATAAAGGGAGGAATTTAGGTTTTCTTTTCAAAGTGAACAAGATTACCTTGCACATTTTCCTGTGGTCTCACGTGAAAACACACTTGATGAAAATACCGCTTGTAATGTTAATCATACTTAGTGCATATCTTTTATATACCAGAGATTACCATTAGAGACGCAGAGATTACGAGTAGAGAGGCTCTCCAATTTCAAACAAATCGTGGGTTTTTTTTCAAAAAACGTAAAAAAAATAAAAAAAATCATATAGAAAATCACAACTTTTTAAATTCGGATCCGGACTTTTGTTATACATAGTATCCAATGGCACTATGTTTACCTGCATGAAAAAGAAAAAACCTATTACATCAAGCTTTTGGAAATTGACATTTGCGAATTCTATGAGTCAGCTTTAACAAACAAATGAGTCTAATGCACAAACGATCTATAGATTTCCAAACAAATTGGAAATTGGTATGTCAAAACATTCATAAATTACACACTGAAACAGTACAATAGCGTACTACGGTATAGTACTATCGCGTCCAAAAGACAGTGATTTGCTCGATCAGAAATCGAATAAAATATATGACTATAATGTGGTATCCAATTATCCAATTTGAAAGCACACTGATGAGTGATCCTCATCTTGCGTATGAGGGCAGCAGAAAATGTGTTTGTAAAAAAACGTTCGGAGGATATCACTCTTGATGCGTGGGGGGGTTAGATATCTGTATCCACGGCGGACGAAAGGTAGGGCACTCATTGGAGAATGTGATCCGCAGTCTGTGATGGAGAACACATTGGCAGGTGGCGGATGGCCGCAGCCCCCTCGGTGCATATTGCTATTGACGGCGGACCGGACTCATGTGCGAATCCGGTTTTACGGTGACAAATAGGTTTAGGTTTAAGGTTGTTGTAATAGGAGCTGATTCTGGTCTTGAAGTATTTAATCAGGCAGTATTCCATGTCGGTAAGATGTTGAATGGGGAACAGGAGAGTTTAGCAGGCGTGTCGGCAGAAAAGAAAGGTAAAACAAGAGCGCAGTCTATGTCTGCAGAGCCGAGTTGGTGCTGATTCTTTGGCAGTGTTATGCCGCAGGTGCTTGTGTCCAGCAGCCTTATCACGGGTTTGTTGCGAGTGAGCTCCCTCCGCATTGCTGCAGGGGCAATGCCGAAAAGAAATGGTAGAAAAATTCAGATGGAGTGGGGCGGATGGGGCAAGCCAGTTATGTTCTCAGGTCTCGTTGCGTACCGTTGTCCAGCTTCTTGTGTGATAAGCTGTTGCAACATGCTGGGACGGCATATTCAGCATTGCTGTAGACCAGAGCCAAGGCAGTGGGGTGCGTAGGGTCGTTGGGCTGGCAACCGGCCATGAAAGATCCAGCAAGTCTGCACAGGAGGTTGTTCCTTGAAGATACCCTGGCGCATACGGACTCGAAATGCTGCCGTAAGTAAGCTGCCGGTACGCCTCACTCCCAAGTAGGTTGGTGTAAGGATTGTAATGGCAGATGCGCTCCATTGATGTTGATTTGAAGCTGGCAGACCTTCTTGTGGTGTTGAGGTGGAAGGGAGTAGCGGTGGTCTTGGCTGCGCTAAGCTTCATCTCCAGGTCGTGAGATATGCTGCAAGTAGGGCCATGTCTGTAGTAAGGTGCTTCTTACTTCTGGTCCAATTGCCTGTCCGAAGTGGAGGAGAACAAGATGTCGGCGTACCATTTGTCGAGATGTGGTTTGAGGTATCTTCTGATATACAAGGTTGAACACATATGAACCAATACAGATCCTTGTGGTAAGCAACATCCGTTCCTTCTCAGACTACGCAAGACGACTATCTCTGTCGCCATCACTGGTCCTTGAGAAGGTTTGCAAGCATGTCACATATGAATGGTACAGGTGACGAATCCGGATGGTCCCCCTGAGAAGCTTGAGTGTCAGGCCCTGGTGGCACACACACGTGACATATTGCCGAAGTAAGGTCCACCAAGATAACACCTGCCTTACTGCGCTTTCAAAGCTTTCCTCAATATCATTTGTGGAGTTTTACAATCTGGTGGCCAGTGCTCCGGCGCCGGCTGTGAATCCTGCTTGGTTCGAGGCGTGGTGTTCTCCACTTCTAGCTCCAGCCGGCCAGGATCCAATCCCTTCACGGAGTTTGAAGGAACAACACAGTAGTGATTATTGGGCGTAGTAGTTCTTAGGGGTGTCGACAGCTTGTTTGGTTTGGGGAGTGCGATGATAGTAGTCTCTCCTCCAGAATCTTTGTTACGCCACTGGTTGGTAAGGCAACATGTGGAGAACTCCCTGGAACCAATCTAGACATCGTGGCCCGCATTGCTCAGGGAACTCTGCTGGTCTGTATGTCAGGCCCTGGCCTTTCCACTCTTTAGTTGGCTAATAGCAGATGTAAGCTCAGCTAAGTGATAAGGATGTTGACAGGAGACCCGTCCACGTTCCACGGCCGGGGCTCTACTGAAGTTTTGTGTCTCTTTTTTGACAGAGCGATGTGATCCTTATCAAATGTTCTCGAAACGACATTTGCAGGAGTTGCCCAGCAATTGAGTTGGCAGTCACTTGGCATTGATGGACGTTTCGATGGTTTGGAAATTCTGGCGGTGAGGCGGTTTATAGACCTTCCTGCTGGAGTCGAGTGGGTGAAGTCGATTCTTCCTTGGCCGCTCCCTTCCAGCGCTGTGGCTTGGCGTTTCCTGTCCAAGCAGTTTTGTCAGGTCTGAACCTTTTTTGGGGAAGTGAAGCGTCCTTTTTATTTTTTTTCCCCGTTAGTTCGAAGTCATTGTAAAGAGTATCACATTCTTCATCCCAGGATGGGATATAACTGCGACGGCAGCTACGGTAATGGTCTCCTTTGCTATATTAATAAGAGTTGACATTTGACACAGTGCTATGTAGGAATTGGTCCCCAGGTTTGGAGGGGTTTGGTGTCCGGGAGGGGTTTGGTGTCTTCTGAATCCACCAGGTTCTTGCACGGTGTGGTTCACGAGTCTGCCTTGCGGAAGTTCACCTTTTCACTGGCTTTGTTGGTATAGGCTTAGCAAGGTTCTCCTTAGCGATCAGTGATGGTCTGCGTTGGGACTCTTCGGAAAGCCGGTCGAGAAACAGTACGGTGAAGGGGTGTTGTCCATGTTTGCAAAAGCGCTGTCCGGTTTGTAGACGTTTCCACTTACCGTAGTTGAAGGTGTCTTGGTTGCTTGGGGTCGTGCATAAGTTGTACACCGGATTTTTTAGGCCCAGTTCTCTAGGGTAGCGCCTCAGGGTTGGTTTTTCCCCCTGTATACCCCATGTAAATCTCCGACTGTTTGAAGTCGCCGGCATAATGCAAGGTGCACCAAAGGTTGGTAGAGAGTCTGCTTTAAGCCAATGGTTTCGTGGTGGCTTTTAGACATTGGGTGACATGAACCTTGGTAGTTGCCCATTCCAGGGTGGAGTCTGCATGTGAGGTTTGCAATTTGTTTTCCTTGGGCTGAGTTTACTAGCAAGGTTGCATCCCGTGGGTACGCTACTTGGTGTGTGCAGCTAGGGTGTATCCGCAGATGTTCAGAAAGAACTGCTTGGGCTGTATCATGTGTCTCTTGAGGAGATCCGCAGTGACTTATGCGTATGTGTGAGGTATTCGATGATGTTTATCTTAGCCCTTATAGTGAGACCAATTTCCACATTTAAGGTTGGAGCACTGAGATGCCATCTGACTTGAAATCTGGTTATCCTGACCTAATACTGGCACGCCTGAAATATCATTACCAGGGGTTTCACCACGAGGAGGTTGAGTATCTTGAAACCCACTGATGAGTGATGACGTCATATTGTGCAACCCTTATTTGCACCATACCTGGAACATTCCCAATGGAACATCCCCCATCTATAGTGCGGTAGAGATTTCCAGAGAGGACTTTAAAATATATAAACCCATTCATTTTCTTATATAGAATTAGGGATTGCAATTGTCTCGTTCATGTTGTTAAACAAACACCTCAAAGTTACATAAAGCAATTAAATATTTTTAATCTCAAATCAGGATACTATGACATTAACATGCAAGATTGTGAAATGTCTTTGAAAAGTTATTAGGGGCGAGTTCAAACCGCCGGTTGACCCTGCGGTTCAGGGCAGTTGAACTGGTTTTTTCATTGTTTAGAATAGAAACTGGTTACAACCGCAAACAACCGGCGTAAGCCGACAAGTAACCGGGTTGAGTTTTGAGCCACTCCTAAAAGAACATATTGGGAACAAATTACCATAATATCCATCCGTATCGTATGTAATCACTATCTATTACATAATAATAATTATATTTAGTAAGCCACATATAACTTCAAAGAGATTATTTTTCTTACCTTTTACAATCTGCAACATTGCCGATGACGTCTACCCTCGTTGAGATTAAGAGGATTTCGCGTGCGGTTGCTTCATTTCCCTGTAATAAAATCTCAGGACATTAAGAATTCCTAAGGAAGTTGATGTGGCATTTATAAAATTTAGACGTATACACTTACATCTTGAGCAATGCACAATCTTACTAACAGGAGAACAACAAGGACCCAACATTTCCCGCATTTTGAAAAGGAATGTCAGATTAAGGGGTTGTGGATTTTTGTTTGTAATATTATTCATTCAATTCTCTTTTTTCAAAACTGAAAATAATGAATCGTGGTATTCAATAATATTCCTAATATTGCATAGTTATAGAATATATAAAAGCATATGTGTGCGAGTTTGTGTCTGACAACATAGGTTGAGAAATAAATTGCTTTTTGAAGTAATGTCTAAATTGCAAAAATCCCCATTGACTTTACATGCCAAATTATGAAAACCATGGAACAATATCAAAATTCATTTGGATATAAAATGCTTGCCAGAAATCGTTTTGAGCAGACCAAATGGCCTAGAAAAATTTTTTCTCTCGTTTGCTGAAAAAATTGGTCATATGCCCACCCCTAGTAAGGTACTGCCTTGTTCATTGTGTGAGTGAAACATTATACTTTGGGGGTCGCTAGTGAACTTTGAAAGGGGCATATGTGGGGCAAGGGACCAATGCTTTGTGTTTGTTACTTGGTGGAAACAAAGTGCGTTTTTTGGGGCAATGTTTTTATGGGTAGTCGGTTCAAAAACGGAGTGTTTTTCTAGCGTTTACTAATCATACAGTTTTGGAGGCCTTTTTGTGGAGCGTTTCTGTTTGGTCAATTGGATTTAACTAATAAACTGCGGTGGTTGTATGTAGTCACGGGGAATTAAGGTTTTCTTTGCATAAGCTTCATAAGGCAAATATTGTTATAGTTAATATTTTGGATTGTATTATATTTTACAAATGGTTGAAACAGTTAGGTTAAACTCCCAAATAAAATGGACTCTTAGTTCTCTCTGCCGTCAGATTTACACAATCACACTCAGACGCACAACTAAGCTGTCTGGAGTGCTCCCTTAGGACGGCCACCGTTTGATTCCAAGGGGGAAGCAGTGGGAGTTCTTGACACTTACAATGTGCATGAAATCACAACAAACCTCCTTACGGCCTTTTTTTTTTTTGTGGCGATGCATTGTAAACCATTAGATTTTTAATAACGTCTGTGTTCCAATGAACTGAAATTTCAGTTATCTGGAGCAAACATATTTCTGATGTCTCTCTTTTTGGGGTCTTTGAGATCTTGTTGGCAGGTAATACCACTTAATCCAAAGTTGTGTGTTGCATAACGCTAAGTGTAATGCCTTTGAAAACCAACATTTGTATGGGTTACACACAACTAACTCACTTCTACACAGTAGTCTCTGGGAAAAATGGCAACTTTGACATATTTCTTTCACATTTAAAACTCTCACAGAGGAAATACAACAACATCAACCCCCAAGTACAAGCTTCAATCACCAAATAACCAAATTTTAACATATGATGACCAGAAATTTTTTTAAAGTTCGAATCACCAAACTTGCCCGAGGTCAGACCGGCACCCAGATTCCCTATATTCGCCAAAGCTAGTATTTGCAAATCGATGTGAAATTGATGACCGCGGGGTAAATTTCCTAATCACTGTCCAAATGCCGCTTAGTTTGAGAAAACATATACCAGTCTATCATGTAATCAAGGAATTTCATCACTTCTTATATACTAGTTCATTTTTCAGCCATTTTCAAAGCCCTTTTTCCAGATGCCATGCAAGAGGTGTATAACCTATAGATTTCACTGCTAAATCATTTTTAGTTGTGGCTTACAAGGCATAGTGGTTTGTGCAACATACAACCTTGGATTAAAGGTGTATTTACTTCCAACTTAAATCAAAAGAGTTCCCTAGTGCTAAAACTCTGGCTCAACTGAACTGTCAGAGGATTGTTAAAGAACAAACAACCAGTCATCGGAGCGGCAAAGATTACCCTTCTGTTGCAGTGAATCTGGCTAGAAAAAATAACTCGTTTTTTTCGTGACTTTACTCACTGAGTCCTAGGGCTTGAGACCTAATTTTGGTCCTGGCCCTGGACGCTGGGCTTCGAACATGCCCTTCGCGCCGGGAAGGCACGAACACACGCGTTAATGCCTAAAAGAATGTTTTAAAGGTAGCGTCTGCAGTCGTCTTTGCCACTTTTCAAAATCACTAACGCGGCCCCTGCCTTGTGTTTAACGGGGAAAGTGCTCCTATCTAACAACACAAATACCACTAAAACCTCCCTTTTTGCGGTGATTCGTCAGTCATTTCCTCTAGGGACGTAAGGAATGTACCAACACACAATTTATTTTATTTTTGTGATCAGAAAGAATTTAGAATTTCAAACAATACACAATGACATTTATTATTATATAGGATTAATTATTAAGTTCACTCCATCTCGAGTGAACACTCTGTGGGATGATTTTTGGTGTCCCAGAATTCAAACTTGGTTTGTAGTTCACGATGATTCACTTTCATAGCGAGATTTTCATAATGGGTACTTCTTATTCTAACCGCTTAACGTTCCACGATAATCAGTCTGGGGAATTTTTCTTCAATACTCTCTTTTGATGAGCAATTCCTAACGATACTGTTATCCAGCAGCTCAAGCTACAGATTCCTATCGGTCTTGACTACCCCTGATTGACGACCACAACTTTTGTGCAGCATACAGTCTGAGATGCAACCATACGAGTCTGTCTGTCACCATGTTTAACCGTTAGGACCAATATGAATTCTTTTCGATTCCCAAATATGCAAGCTCTTTAGGCTCAATGATACAGTATAGACGACAACTGTTTAGCTGATGTGTGTCAGAAAATCTATATAACAAAGTCTATAACCTCCTGAGTAATAATACTGCTAAGATCTATCAACACTGCAGATCAAAATACTGGCCAAATTTGGCCAGTAATTTTAAAAATAACGACTACCCTCACTTTTGCGGTGTCGTCACAAATTGCAAGACAAAAAAAGAAATATTTTATACTCCAAGTTAGTTATACTCTTAACTTAAATAGGCTAAATTACATCGCTTTCTAATATTGTCCAATAGGAAAGCCTTACTGATGACACCATACTATGTGAAATCCGTATTTGCACATACCTGAAAATCCACAGTATATAGCAGCTCTTTCTCTAGAAGCATGCAAAAGATAAAACACAGAGACGGAATCTCATTTTCTTGCAATTTGGGATGAACAAGTTTCAGTTTTGGCGTTTTCCTTTAGGGATCTTTTAAAAGTTACAGACAGAAATACTACTCTATTATTTCCTTTCATGTTATTGAGATATTTTGTCTTTGCTTTCCTTATATCCCTAAAGTCACTAGAGGAAATCTGACGATCACCGCAAAAAAAGTGACTCCCCTTCCTTCGCGCCTCGACCGCCTACCCAGCCTCCAATACCCGGTCATCGCTTCCCCCCGTCTCTCACCCCACCCGGACCGCACTCCGTCTCACCGGGCGGCTCAGATGGTATTTTCCACTAACGCCAAAGCAATCCGTTCCGTGATTTTGTCAAGTCATTTTGACGCAAGTTTAAGGGGCGGTAGGGATATATACTGTTACCAACTCTCTGTTGAATTCTTTTATAGATCCATGTACTGTGTGTACACAGGACACACGGGAAAAATTGTTTTCCTTTGTTGTGTTAAAAATAAATAAAAACAGATAAAACAATAATAATAAAAAGCTACAAAATAATAAATATAAACTAAATTTGATACTTTAATAATTTGAACCCTATGTTTTCCACATTTATGACCATTGCTGACTCTTTTGATATATTAGTCTATGGCTATTTCTTTTCACCAAAGTCTGTTTTGTTGCAATTAGTGGCCGGGGGAAGCTTTAATTTTCATTAATTTTACTGATCGGCCAAGCAAATCCAACGAATTTAGAATTGAAAATACATTAATCCCAAATATTTATGATCTAGATTGTTTGCTAGGGGATTCGCCATCTTTCCCAAAGTCACATGATCGTGGGCACTTTCAATTAGAAAACAAATATAAATGGCCATTTAGACAAATTACCATCCCAGGTATAACAACACATGCCAAAAACGGGTGTTAAAATGTTAACACCAAGTCGGTGTCAAACTTCACGTTGTTAGTTTCGGTGTTGAAAATTTAGTGTTTAACACCGCTCGGTGTGCTGCACAATTTTAATCATGTATTTTTGTGATCTGCATGAAACGTAGAGGTAAGCAGAGCGTTATAATAGAAGAAAACAATAAACAAATAAAAACTTTTTAACTAAAAATTCCGATTTACCGGGGAGGGTGTTACAAATAAAAAATTAAAATTGGGGGCCCAAAAACCAGTTTGAATCAAAAACTCGCTAAAACAGGTATATTTCCATCTAAATGCACACAAAAAAATTGAAATTTCCATCCTACCGTACAAAGGCATATACAGGTATGCCTCGATAGCTTAAAATTATGGGAACCAAAAATCAAAATGGTCGCTACAAAAGGGAACTACAATAGCGTAAAAGTTTATGAATTAGAACTGATCATGAAATGTATGAAGCCATTATTAATTTGTTATTGAGCTGCTACCACAAAATCTATCTAGTTATATCGGTTTTGCCTCAAAATGCAGGCCCAAAATGAACAACAATGGCGCCCAGGATACCCAATTCTGTATATTTAAATTACGCACAAACTAAGAATTTCTCTTTATGATGTACCCAAAGATTAAATTCCAGTGTATCACGTAACCCTATAGAAAAAGAGATAAAACAACTAGGCCGGATGTTGCCGCCATCAATGGGCGTCATCTGGTTCAACGATTTTTAGGAAGTGCACAGCATTGTTGATTTCATTAATCTCAAGCCCAGGGGTATTCTGGTAATCATCAAAAACCCTGTCCTTAACAAAAAAGTGGGCATAATTTGTAAAATAGCGTGAAACCACTCTAGGCATTCCTAGTTATTTCTCTGCCTTCAGGGTCCCATGGTCCGATTGCTAAATACCTCGTTCCCATGGACACCAGATTTTACCCAGAAGTGATCAATATTTTGTATCAGAAGAAAGAAACTACTATTTTCTCATTTACCCTGTGGAAATCTAGGGCTACAGATGTTTGTTTGTATGTACGCGCGACGAAAATTATGCCACTATTTGAGTGCGACCAATATTATTTTGCCCACGTACTCTAGGGGGGATACAAAATCAAAACTATTACAGATGGGGTTTGGGGTGTGTGACGGGCCATTCTATCAAGATCAAAAATCCTCGAGTACAAGGTCACCCTCTTTAAGTACATAGAAAGCTGCCTGGTAGATACAACATAGATTGGCCGCATATCTTTGATATGCTGAAGACAAAACATGAATCTTGGTTACGTTACCTAACTAAAGAAGGCAACTTCAAACAGGATAAGAAAGGACTATGCATGTGACCTCTTACCATAGCCAGTATGTGTAGATGGAGGCAAAGAGCTACTTCGACTAAAGTGGATTTAGAACAATGAAGGCCGAACGTCTACAAAGTTGTAAAGTCTGGCATTGAAGGAATATCAATTGTGGTCCGTCAGAATGGGAAGAAATAAACATATATGCACCCTATGATGCTCATCTAGCTAGATGAAAAAGAGACCCCCTTCATCGACCAGACATCCATCGTGGTTCCTTGGCAAGATCATCTTCAAGGACCCCAGTGACAAAGAGAGGAGATCATGTGTGGAGATCAAGTTGAGTTGAAGGATCTCAAAGAGAAGAAGACACTGACCAGGTGAACAGCCATAGGAAGATTGTGGATATATGAAAACCATATCGTTAGTCAAATTTCCTGGAAAATTCATCATTGCTTCCCTATCTCACTGATAGACTCTTGAAACTCTGGCAACTCTTTACACTTAATAAGTAAGGCAAGGACAGCCAGGGTGCACCCATCCCTCCTGTACAGGAACGAAACAACAAAAGGGTCTGCAACTAGAAAGAACACCGAATGCCCTGTTTACACCTTGGGTGTTGAAAGAAGTGTCGAGAAACATGATGTTGGTATCCCCGTGAGATAAGGCCCAACCAGGTAGATGGCTATGTTGGGAGACGGTAATGCACTGGACATCGGTTCGAATAAGCTCCTCTACTGCTGGTCACCCAAAAATGCTAAAAACTCTACCGAAACACTATACAGGATACCTGCCTCACCAACCAATCTGAAGACAGTGGAATAAACATGCTCTTTGGAGTGTGTGCTCTGTGTGGTATAATTACAAATGGCACTATTCGGCATCAATATTTAAAATGTGTCAGTACTCATGACGATCAGGAGGTATAATGGAAGATTGTTCTATAAGCTAGTTAGTGCTATCCATCTTCGAGCAAGACGCCGTCACAACACAAGGAGGGGGGTGACAAGCAAATCGAAACTGGCATAGCCTTCAAATCAGATAAGGGCACTCACTACGGCATGGTACCTGGCTGGCGGAAGAAAAGAAGCAGGATGTATCCAGAACAGGTGAGATTGTGGGTGTGGGAATGAAAGACAAACACCCCATAATATTCCCGCAAAAAATACTCACCACCGCGTCACGGAGACCAGATGTCACCATCTATTTCTCCTGCAAGGAAAGAAGGTGTTGTCATTGAGCTGCACAAAAGAGAGGAAGATGACAAACCACCGAAATAAGTGCAATGAAGACCTTATCAAAGAAGCAAAGAAGCTGGGATGGGAGCGAAATACTTCCATGTTAGAAGTGGGTACAGATTATCACGCAACCAGACTCTGAGAAGAAGAAAACTATAGCTTCAAATTG
>JAMKCH010035846.1:0-15186 GCA_023653785.1 Ophioderma brevispina
TTGGAAGGAAGGCATTATGACTCATTTATGGTTTTGGGACAATTTTGTGTGTATTTTTTTGGCCAATTTGAACCCCAGATTTAATTGAAATGGGCTATAGGCAAACTCCCCATCCGGGTCATTTGTGTTCCCTAGGATGTACGCAGCAACCCCATTTTTCTGAATAAAAATTTTGAGAAAAGAAGGCATTATGATTGATTTACCCTATTTTTGGACTATTTGACCGTTTTTGGCCATTTCTTACCCCAAATTAAAAAATTAAATGGCCAACACCCCCATACGCTATTGTATGTCCCATGATGATGCGAATCCACATGTTGATGTTTTTCACAAATTCGCCGTCCAAAACTTTTCTGAGTCACTTTTGCCTCAATGGCCGGCCGTCAATACCAAATTTAAAGACATAGGCCCGTATTCTCAACCGATTTACTCTATTCACTGGTTAAATCGCAATTTCAACGCGCTAAAATAAACGCAATTCTCAAAGCAATGGTTTTAACCTTAAACGCTGTTAAATTATTAGCCGAACCATCGTTAAACTGCCTAAAACGTTGTTTCACTTAGACCTTTGTCCTGGGGTATTTTAAGGCTTGTTTAACTTCACGTTTCCATCAAATGCCTGATATTTTCAGCTCTATTGGATACTCGTGGTTAGACCAGTTACCTTCTTTATTTCTCTTATCTTTCCTTTTCCGAGTCCTCAGTTCCTTTGTTCTCGTCCATTTTTTTCCTTTGCTTCTATTATCATGCTCGTGTTTATCTTTTATAGTATTGAATGATAGCAAATTGGGCACAAACGGTTCCCATAAAACATTTTAAATATGCCCCGTGTGAAAGCAGATATATCCGGCATGATTCATAGTCCGGGGCTCCATAGACAATAACTGATAACGCGTGACTAATGTTCGTGGGTAGAGTCACTTAATCTCTTGCCCTATTGTCCCCATTGTTCCCGGACTATGGAGTACGTCGGACAATAATTACTTCTACACGGGCCTTTTGTCTCCATCATTCAACCACTTAGAATGCTCCTTGCGTAACGTGACATTCTTTGAAATTTACCCGTGGACATCATGCGTTGCATTTACAACTAACGGAAGGCAATTTGGTCTGGGCATATCATATTGTTTCACGCACACTAAGGGATTCGCCGAAGATAAGTCACAGTTCGGTGGATGATTTTTACGGCGTTGAAATACAGTGGTTATCTAAACGACTTGTTAAAATATTTAACCTGACCTTCGTTTTTTTTAACAGTGCGTTTAGCTAACCAAAGTTTATGCCTAACCACCGTTTATTTTAACATCGTATTGAAATACGGCCCATTGAGTTTGACTACCATGTTTAACTTTTTCACTCTTCTTTGAATGTGTACCAGGGTTGGGTGTGAAACCTGCATTATCCCATTACCGTCTGTGCCCGTAGCCCAGTGCAAACTGTAGTAGTTGAATCACAAGTCTCTTTCATCCTCAAATCACTCTGAATCTTGTCCAGCGTGCCACAGCACTGATGTGATCACCTGGATTGCTGGCCCCCTGGTACTGCACTGTCACAGTAGTTTTGCAGTGTCACCACAGATTTCTATTTATAAATTACAAGTGTCACCACTGACACGTTGCCTGGCACAACAGGGGCAATGCGCATGTTTTATTATGTGTATTAGATAACCGTACAAGATCGGGCACTTCTGGACAAAAGCTTGAAACTTGGCACAGACTTCCTTGGGGTGTACAAAGCAATTTAGAAGGGGTGCCCAAAAAAAAATCGGACCGGACTCTCATTAATGACGTCATATGACCCGCCCCCTTTTTTTGCATATTGCTTAATATGTCACAATGGAAAATCTTCAGAAACCTATCATGTTTGGTCAAATTTAAGCTGGAATAATAAAGATTGTCTTTGAACACTCTGAAAATTGGGGTCATTATAGGTCCTGAAAGTTCATTGAGGTCATTTGCATATCAAAGTTTCAACACCAAATTGGATCAATTTCCACGACATGGCAGGCAGACATAAAGGCAAGTTCCGGAATTATGTCAAACAAATTTTCGACATTGTAAACAAATAAAAATCACATCAAAGAACTGATTTTTGTTTCATATCAAAAGTACATACTATGTAGTTTCATGACAAATATGCCTATTAACCTTTCACACATAATTAAATTTTGTTGGATATTACACAAAGTGACAGGCTGCGCGTACAATTCCCCAAAATGGCACTATCAGCACCTCGTACTACTCTTTGATGTTTTGAACAAAAATATCAATTTGAAGTTGCTAATAACTTCTTTCTTTGATTTGAAACATTTGTCTTTTTAAGAATCTGTGTTCATTATTAAGAATGATGGCA
The DNA here is from genome assembly GCA_023653785.1 of Ophioderma brevispina. Lineage (NCBI taxonomy): Eukaryota > Metazoa > Echinodermata > Ophiuroidea > Amphilepidida > Ophiodermatidae > Ophioderma > Ophioderma brevispina. The sequence goes on from JAMKCH010035846.1 coordinate 2,353, forward strand.
TTCCGTCGTTGAGGATGTACATATTGAAATATTCTCAATCGATACGTCCACAACTGTTTATCAGGGGAAATTTAACCCCAAAGATGTCCGAGCAAAACTTCCTGTGGCGAGTGCCAAGCACTTGCATTTCACTAAGCAAGTGGCAATTCTTTTCTTGTACCGCCCAATACTTCAGCAGTTCTTTCTTACCTTGGATATTTCAGATCGCAAGGTCTACAACAGCTTCCAGGAGTTGTCACCATCCTGATCATTAGCAAGCAGTCCGTCTAGGATCCTGTAACATTTTGATGGACATACGGAGACACTTGAACAGTCTTTTTGATAACCAGGGTGCTACGGCTTCCAACATGTTTATAGCACGAAAGTCTTGGGGATAGTGAGATGGGCACACATATCAACATCAAGCCTATTATGAAATCAAGAAAGATTTCACAGTATTGGAAGGTGGGCTCTTTGTCATCATCTTTAGTCTTGTTCAGATGTCTCTTTATTCACTGAAGAGTCTGTAACATATTTACATTTCCTGAAGAGCCCAATTATCTCACTCGTATTTTCAATTGTATTTTCGAATGACAATGAAGCTGTAGCACTACACCGGTCGGTGGTGAAATAAGTTTCGACCAGCCTTGACCAGGTTTACATTTCTCCAAATCTAGAAAAAGGATCATCAAAAATATTGTGAACTGCAAGCCTTTCCGTTTAAGCTTTGCCTAAGTATAAAGTGCTAAGACTTGATGGTTGCGCCAGTTCCTTGTCAGCTTTCAGAATTTGAGTTTCAAACATGCAATACCTGCTTATTCAAGAACTTGTTTGTTCACAGATCCATCAAGAATTTTGCTAATCATGTTCGCACAGCACAGAGCACATGTCTGTGCAGGTCAACGTTATGTTCTATACTGCGGTTGTCAGTCCACCAAGGAAACTCTCAAAACTTTTTCTTTAAAGATACAGAGGGATTTCCAGCCGAAGCGCCCCCCAATTTTTCTTGAACCGCGGTTTTTTTTTTTTACATATGTTTGGGAATGCTTACCAATGTATTAGATCACACCTAAAGTGAATACGCCGAATAACCGTCTTTAATATATAATATAGATTTTATTTCTGTCGTGCACGACGAAAGTCAAAGCATGGTTTCCTAATGGGAACGATGACGATAGCAAGGCAGTTCAAAACAGTTTGCGTTTTCTTTTGTCAACCTTTTTTGTTCAATAAACCTTCGAACGTTCTCGTAGGTGGTCTACAACTACAGACCGATCCCGTTAAATTTGAGAGAATTCGTATCCTAAAATCTCCTCCTGTCACTTTAAGAGATTTCATTCATTAAGGGGGGTGTTTCATAGCTCCTTGACGTGATTTTGAACATAGGAAAGAAATGCCTATGCTTCAAGTATTCTCCTGTTTTTAATGGCTGTATTCTGTGATCATTTGTTGGGTACTTCTGTAGTGAAAGTTATGTTATTCTATTACAGCTACCATCATCAGAGCACGGATAGTAATTAACGTATGAGTTTTTTATTGCAGTTTACAGAGAACATCTTTTATGAGCTGAGTCCATCTTGACAGTGTTGCCGGTCTCACATACCACATCGGTGTTGCTACACAAATCCCCTAGCATACAGTACTAAATACGTTACACTTTCCTTCTTTAGGAAATGAAATGTTTTCATTTCTTCTGGCCCCTTAAGCATAGCATGTGTATCTCATTTCCAAACACTATAATAATTCCTTTTTTTCTGACGAGCTTCCAAATCTCTTTGAAACCTCTAAACAAATCTGTTTGTTTTACCACACACACACTTCAAATTGTTTATATTTTTGCCTCTTCACTTTACTGTCTGGCAGAGTGTTTTCACTCTTGACTTTGCACAAAAGCTTACACTAAAATAAAAATAAGCGGCATGTTTGTTGCCTTTTGATCCTCAACTCAAAAGTACTGGCACATTTTTCTTCTATGCCACAAATCACTCATACTCCATTTTAAACCAATTATTAATTTGCTTGATTGCCAAACTTTGTTATGGTTATGTGTGGGTTTTAATTTTTAGTTTTAATCAGCTATTACTACATGTACACACTAAACATAGTCCTTGAGATACATTGGTCTTTTTTTTCTCTGGTGCTGTGTCTCAATGGTCCCTGTGTTTGCTTTGTATTGTCTCCTGAATGTGTGAGTTCTTTGTTTTGTGAGCAGAATTGTGTTTCTATCTTCTGGTCCTGTGACTGGCTTTTCAGTGGATTGGTGGGCATACCCTGCGAGATTGTTTCATGTACCGTGGATTTGCGTTGGAAATGTTTCCCTTTGTTGGTCTCAGATGTCGTCTATTTCTGATTATTCGCTTCCGTCGTGTCTGTTTTACCCTATATGAGCGTTTTTCGACTTTTTCTCTCACTTGCGCTTTTTCCCACACTTTCTCTCGCTGGTTTGATCTGGGTTTGATTCCAACACATCTCCTCTTTCAACTGTGGTATTCCTTTGGCACCTCTGTTTAGTCTTTCTGTTGTTTTCGTTTCTTCGCAGTTTTTTCTCTCTTATCTGTTCTGCGCTTGGGTTTATTAGCGAGTTCTTGATGGGCAAAAAGGACGGGTTCCTTCCTTCGCAAAGCGTGCGCTGGCGAGTTGTTCAGCCCCTCAGTTGGAGTATTTCTCCACTCTAAAAGAGCAATTGCAAGTTGTCGCTTTGGCGTTTTTGTCTTTTTGATGAGGTTCTTTGCTATTTTTATCGTTCCTCGACTTTGCCATTCTCTGCAAATTCCCGCGAGCTGGTCTTTTTTTTTTTTTTTTTTTTTTTTTTGGGGGGGTTTTTGTGTTTTTTGTTTTTTTTTTTTTGTTTTTTTTTTTTTTTTTGTGCTTGAATTCAAATCTCGGCGAAGTCTGCAAATTGCTTTGTTAAATTGTGGTCCATTGTCTGAGCATATCAAGTCGGGTATGCCGTGGGTAGTAAAGTGTTTCTGTAGCATCTTATGACAGCGCTTGCATCTTCTTGTGCGGGAGTGGGGTCGAACTCGAATAGTCCTGAGTAGTAGTCACGCAGCACAGCAATAGTACGTGTTTATCACGTGAAAGATCTACACCGAGCTTTGCAGTTCCGCTCTTGAAAGTTTGTGGTTATTAGGGCCTTTGTGTTTGTTCCTGATGCTATGTTTACTGCTTCACACTTGGAAAATAGTCCTTATGTCATTGGATAACCTGGACAATAAACACATTCCTTTTGCTCGGGGCGGATTTGTTGCTGTTTCTCCTGTGTGTGCTCTATGATAGTTCTTTGTCTTATTTATCGTCCGTTGAGTTGTTGGTACCACAACTCTAGTTCCGCGAAAAATTACTCCTCCTGGTATGAAAATTCGTCTCTTACGTCAAATGTATGATCTGGTCTGTGGGTCGCTGCTTCTGTTGTCCTGTCCACCTTCAACAATGTACGCTTCACTGCTTGCAAAGTGTCATCCTGCGCAGTTGCTTCTTTGATATCTGCGTAACTAGTAAAGAGATAGGCACTGGCTCACACGTGTTTACACTTTCCGTTTCCTCTTCTGCTTGTGACCTGCTGCTGGTATTAAGATATGCTCGCGAACGAGTTGTCGCGAGATACATCTCTTTCCGCGTTTGTACTTATTTTCCTACGTCGTATTGCGCAAGCGAAGTAGAGGCCGTTGCAGAGCTTTGGAGCAGTAGTGAGTGGTTTCTGTGATATTGACACAAGTGGTTTGTGATGTTTTCCTGTCCATAAGGCCTTTCGGCGTATACGTACAAATGGTTTCTCTCCAACCGAAAACTTGTGCCAACAACTCCTTCTCTATTTGCGATATAGCGTCTCTCTGTGTAAGGCTCTGCTTGAGTATGTTATAGGTTGACCCTTTTGTAGAAGAGCGAATCCTAAGCCTTTGTCAAGGCATCCTCCTTGACCCTCTTTTCTATGTCCGTCAAAATATCTCAAAACAGTTGTTGACGCCACTTCTTCTTGACTTTCTTCAAGGAATTGTGCGATGTCTTCATTCCAATTCCAGTCTGTGTCTTTGTGCGTTAGTCTACGTAATGGTTCCGTGTCTTGTGATAGGTCGGGAAGAAATGTTGCTAATACTTTGTATTCCTAGAAATCGCTGTACTCCATTCACATCCGTTGGTTCTGGCTTTGCGAATTGCTTGCCTTTGTTTTCATCCACTTTTAGTCCGTCGCTTGTCAGTGTATGTCCAATGAATGGCACCTGGTCGCACTTGTATTGGAACTTGTCCTTGTTCAATTTGGATTCATTTTTTCCGTACATCGCTCAGAAACTGTTTCCATATTCTTGTCGTGATCTTATCATCTCGTCCGCCAGTGTTTGTCCCTTCACCGTTTATCAGCACATCATCCACGATCTTATATACCCGCTAAGTTTTCTCAAACACTGGGTCTAATTTCTGCTGAAAATTTCGGTGCTGGAGTCACTCAATGGTATCGTGTCCAACGATATCTGCCCCATGGGCTCTTGAATGTGGTAAGATAAGACGACTGTTCATCCCGTTGGCATTGCAGAAAACCTTCACTACAGTCCGCCTTGGAAAACACTTTCATCCGACATTTCAGGCAGGTACGTCTTCAATAACTGGCAGTGTATAATGGATTGGCTTTAATGCTTTGTTTAAATGCACTGGATCTATGCATACTCTTAATTTGCCATTAGGTTTGACAACTGTCACCACACTAGAGCCCAGTCCCTTGCACATTCAACCTTTTTTGATCACACCCAAATTCCCAAACGTGTGAGTTCATCTTTTAACTTGGGTTTCTTGCAGGGGAAACACGTCTTGGAGTCATATAACAGGTGTTACATCTTGTGCTTTGGTTTCCAATGCACACACCTTGCAACAGCCAAATCCTTCAAATACATGGTCATATTTTTTCTCATAGACTTGTCTTTAGTTACACCCATTTGCTTACCTGTTGTGGTCTCTGTCCGTGGTTGGATTTACATTTTCACTTTTTTTATCATTGTTTTGTCATACTGACTGTCAGTGTCATGTCTGTGTCATGTTTGTCTTGTTTGTGCATTGTTTGTACATCATTTGGTGGCCTTGACTTGCCCCATTTTCACATGCCTTTCATTTTTGGTGTGTTGACTGTTTTCACTTCAAATTGAACACACCTGATTTTCTTCAGAAGGGTTGTTTTAGCAATGTTTTTATCTCACTTTAATCAGCCCATTGCTTGAGACTCATTGAACTAGAAGTGGGCATGCTTACTCTGACCTTCACTGACCTTGAAAGGATATATACTTTCCCCATTCTTGGGTTTCTGATTTCCACTTACTATACCAATAATGGGAATCCTAGCCCGTTCATCATAAAGTTTCAACTTTGAGAAGACTTGACCACAATTGAATCAGCAGGGACAATACTCTGTGGTATGACATTACATTCTGCACCACTATCAACCTGCATCATAATTTGGGTATTGTTGTCGCTCTACTTCCAGTGCAGCCACAATCTTTTTCTGGTATTTGTTTGTACCCAATTTAACATGTTTTACCTGAACGATTGTCTGTCTCTTACAGCCATTTTCACCTGACTGTTTTTCCACGGTGATGGGGCAGGCCTCAAATCACTGTCACTGGAGAACCTTTGTCAGCTTCTCGTCGGTCCCCAGAGGCGTGTGCACTCGTTTACTTTCCTTTGCCAACTTTTCCACGTTTCGATCGACCTGCCTTGCTTAAGGCTTCTTGTGCACTTTGCTGCGAAATGTTTTGGACGCTGACAGTTGCTACAGGTCCCTTTCCAATTCAGGGCATTTTGTTTTTAGCATACATGTTTTTCCGCATAAAGGGGGGGGGAAAAATTTGGCAGTTTTTCAGTATACTGCAATTTTGCATTGGATTTTTCCCCAATTTTGCCTACGGCCTGTACAGCAATACCGTCTGCCATTGCTTTCACATGAGTTTCAGTGCATGATAGGATTTGCATAATTGAATACACTTTTCTAAGGTGAGGTTCTCATGATCTTGGTTCAACCTTTTTGTTTCAGGTCTTTTGTTTTTTCACCCTGTAACTATTCATCTCCGAAGTAATCATCACGCAGTGACCAAACTGCACAGTAGTGGCATAGGATCTACAATTGATTATACGTTTATCAATACTTTCTTCACCGACATAATGTATTTAAATACGGTGCCTTTCATAATAATATTGAACTTTCCTTTTGCATTTTATCCCATAGCTTTCAAGATTTCTCCATCTTTTGGTTTGTCCATTCTTCTTTGTATGGAAGAATTGTGTACATCAAGGTAGTCAACCCCGATAGCTTTGAATAAAATGGCTACACGCATGGGTCCCTTTTGATTAGCCCAGTGAGAATTTCATAAGAGTCCCACAGTTGGCTAAATTTTTTCCAATTATTTTTTCAATCACCATGGCCTAGTAACTACTAAAGACGTGTTAATGGGATGGTTCATGCGAAAGGGTAATGGCGATTAGTTGTGTCAGCCACCTGGGGCACCATTTGCTCGTCCCCTGGCATTTTGGGTGATAATTCAAAATCAAATTTTTAACTATCCGTTTATACAGTACTCTGATTTGGTACTCAAATTGTAATAAACCTTCAATTTGTATGCACTTGCGACCACTCTGTATAATAAAATCTTGTAATTGAATTTGTGATACACTTTCACTAATTATTATCGTGGACTTCAGACTCAGACTCAGTAGCACATGCACGTTGATTTCATTTACACACTAACCTGTACAATGAACTATAAATATGGCTCACTTCAATAGTACTGGTCTAAGGACTGCCAAATTGTGTACCAAATACCAGGCAAGTTTACACACATGAACTACTGATTGCACTCCCCTATGGCATTCTACATTTGGCCTTTCAACTTCATGAACTTTTTTTACACAAAACACGGCATGGCATGAACCAATTTTAATGTATGTCAATGAACCTATATTTGAACAATGTTAACGCCCAATCTCCTGTTTGTATAGCGTTATACACGGCGATTGCGACGGCGAGCGTGAGACTTAGTCGTAACAGCTGAGTCAAAAATGCGATGTCGGTCGAATTCTGCGTGTTTGGACCACTCGTGCGAGTCAGAATTTCTGTACCGGAGCCGCGAAATTGTTCACTAAAAGTCAATTTACGAGGCTTGAGAGTTCGCCTCCTGACACCATGAAAGTTATGTTCTTCTATTAAAGCTAACACAATCATAGAGCAGAGGAGAGTATCTTAGCGTATGATTTTATTGCATGTTTACAGAGAACATCTTTTATGAGCTGAGTCCATCTTGGCAGTGTTGCCGGTCTACACATAACACATCGGTGTTGCTACACAAATCCCTAGCATAACATGATCTAAATAACGTTCATGTAGCCACACGTTAAAAATATTCTTAAAAAGAACGGCGTTTTTAAGCTGTTTTAACTGTCACCAGGACTCAAAAACGTGCAAATAATGTATAAGGGACTCGAACCGTGCAAGTTGTGTTTCCTATAAAAAGTCCCAGCCTGCCATTCCAAACCGTATTTTTAATGAACATTTTTATTAACAGTGCAGTTCGGATAAGTGTCACAGATCAAATGGTGTTTAGGTTTTGCGCCCCAATTGTTTACAAGAGGAGGTCCCATCCAGAAATCCTACCCATATCTGGTAGAACTCCTGACACCATCCTCATTTTTATCCAACTTAATTGTGTTAATTAATGCAAATTTGCCAGATAACAAATAATACAAGTTTTGGACAGGAACGGTCCCGTGGGAATTGACTTTTGTCTTCTGTTTGGCCATCATCTTGTTTACGTCTTTTTGTATTGTTACTATTATTTTATTTTTACTTGATATAATTATATATAATATTTTTATTTGAATTGAATTACCTTTATACCCTAAAAATCCACGGTTATCCAATCTTTTTGATCTTGGAACTCAAGCTATTACTTATAAAATGTATTTATTTTGTTTAATTTGTTTATTTTAATATTTATATTCATTTTTTTATTTTGTTTTTATTTTATTTGTTGTTGTGGTTTGACGGAATTGACGCGATGGAATGCCTTTGGAATTTGATATATTTTCAAGGCTTGGACCACCACTGACCGGACTTGCTGAAAAATCGGCAACCAGGAACTTGGTGCAAACATTAGCCATGTATTGACCCTTGTTATAAATCTCTGCAAGCAATACTTCATGCTTTAATACGCAATATTAAACTTCCACTAAAAATAGGACTAAAATACTAACACAATTAAACTAAAATCGACACTTTGGAATATATTGTAGAAAAGGGGTTTCAAAAGTTTGTACGGCGGTAAAAAATTGGAATTGAATAAGGTAAGTTCTACAGTATCTGTGATCTAAGTTTTATTACATAACGTTTCAAGGTCATCCTGGGTAAATTTGTCCATTTTGCTCCAACTGGGTTTAAAATTGTTTCATTTAGTCCCACTAGATACTAAATTTTGTATAGATTCTTTGTTTGACAGTTCAATATGAATTAGAAGTTAGTGATTTCACATAGCCCCAGTCACATTTGCCTTCTAAGTCTGCAAAAAAATATCATATATGGTGTAAGCAGTATAATTTTGGGCTCATGTACATTATACGAACAATTTTGACACAACTTTTTTATACACAACGGGTAAATTTAAAATTCTACCCCATTGTGACCTTGTACCTATTTTGCCTCGTACCGTAAGTCCTACTTCCAGATAGGGAAACTATCCCTTTCTTAATCCTTGAAAGGCGATGAACATACTTTTCGGCACATTTCGATCGACCAGGTCAATCTTTTTGACCCTGCATAATTTAAACCTTTTCCCATACACTTTGATTTTGGTAACCTTTATATGTTGTTCTTAAATTCCCAATCTAATTCTGGAAAATAGATTAGTTATAAGTCATGACGTTTCCACTATTTGACTGGTCTAATCAATGAATCGCAAGTGAATATTAAGATTGTTACTAATTCTTAATGCCAATTATCATAACCTCACGGTTACGATTTACTCTGTGCGTAATACTAATAATACAAGGTGCGTGGTTGATGACATTATTATTATCAGTAGTAGTTGTGGTGCTTCTCAAATGCGAACCAAATCATATTCTCTCGGCATAACCATGGAGTGACAATGGGCATTGTATACATTTTGATTTTGACACCAAACCTTAAAGGGACATTTCGTGATCCCACCCTCGTCCCCCGACTTGCCTAAAAACTTTAGATTTTATATCATCTGAATCCTTCAGTTAGCCTTATTAATCGGGGGGGGGGGGCCAAGTGCAAATTCGGCCGTATTTGTAATAAATTTTGCATTTTGTATTTTCACACAGTGTCGAATTTTTGGGCACCCCTTCTGAAATTTCTTTACATACCCCAAAGAATGTTTGTGCCAAGTTTCATGCTTTTTCCAAAGTGCACGATATTGGTGAAAATTATGACTATCTACTTCACTATTCGGCTGCATGCTGATATCGTGTGTTTGCTCCGAATGCCGGGGGGGGGCACTTGTATTCAAGGTGGATATGATGCTGAACAAAACGCGGAAAGGGTTCGTTGGTCTTTTTCTCAACAGGCGATTACGCGCGTACATCGTTAGGTGTCAAAAACAGCAAAATATATATGGAAAAATGGTATTTTCTTTTTCTTAACCCTGAAATTGTCCTGTTATATATTGGCAAATTTTCCATATTTACCCCTCTTTGAAGTTCTACATGTAACAATTCTTTTTTATTTTTGGCCTAGGGTTAGGGTATTTGTTAGTGTAAGGCCATAAAACAAAAAATATGCTTACTCTACAATTTAAGTGTGGTACATATGGCACTCTTTCCTATATCTCATTAAGCATGATCAAAATCACCCAAAATATTGTAATCGGAACTTGGGGAGTAAAGCAATTAGCAGATAATAAAGGGTAATATTACGATACAAATGCATTGCGTCTTGTTGAGGTATCATAAACAGATAAAACTACTTGTTTATGGTATATTTTAGCTTGTTTTTTTAGTCGGTGAAAATACTGTTTAATAGGGTGCATTTTGAAAGTCCATGTTCACGCATCCAACTTTGAATACAAGTGCCCCCCCCCCCCCCCGGTTCCGAAGGCACAAACACCAAGTAATTTGTGCGGCTTCACTTTGGTGTCTGGTCCAAAATCAGACAATGGCCATGGAATTGCTTTATATCAAATCAAGAATCTACAAAGTAACAATTGTTGCGAACCACAACCTGTATAACACGTTGTGCGGGCGTAAAACAGGGAGTCTGTGTGAAATAGAAGGTCAATATGGGAGATTTTGACCACCACTCATGCTCCTGGAGCATGGGTTGTGGCAACCATTCCAGAGCGGAGGCTATTCATTACTAATGATTGGTGCTGACCCAAAGTAAGTCCATCCAGAAGGACCCTCATTCTCCCAGGGCCGGGTCGGATCCAGGATTTGAAAAACGTCAGAATTACCAGGGGGCTGAAGGCGAAACTGCCCAAATTGGCTGATTGACAAGATTTTTGCAGAATTTAACCGGGAGGCGCTCGCCCCCTCCCCCCCTCCTAATCCGCGCCTGCTCATTCCTGCTCCCGGTCATCCCCCCTGTGACCTTACTCCATTCCCCCACCTCCGTGCATTGACGTCAGATCTTGACCGTGCGTAAAGCTGCGTCGAAGTTTATGACCTCACTGCACGGAGATGGAATGGAGTGGGAGGAGGTCCTTCTGGCTAATAGACGAACCCAGCATTCGCGCTTTATTATATTCGTAAATGTATGGATTTTATCAGGATAAATTGCAGATCTGGCACACCAATCCTCGCTGGTCTTGTGGGTAGGAAGCTCTGGGGGAAACTGACCGTCATATACAGTGCTCTCGGGGTCGAATCTCGCTACTGCTTCCTTTTAAATAATATAAAATTTTTCATTATTTTTTCAGGTTAGAGGAACAGTTAGAGGGGAAAATTCAATCCAAAAAAGATAAGACACTCAATATCTGCCCTTTGCGGTTAGTGAGGAAACGGGTCCCCCCGTGGGGCCCTCCCTCAAAATAGGTGACGGGGCTGCCTATTGCCCCACTTTTAAAACCTTCTGTCACTGAAAGACCCCCTTTTTAAAACCTGCTGTCAATGAAAGACCCCCTTTTTTTACCTGGTCACTGAAAGACCCCCCTTTTTTCTTTACTCTCAATTGAATGCCTCCCATTTTTAATCAACTGTTCACTGAATGACTCCCCTTATTTCTAATTCATGCTCTCACAGAAAGCCCTTTTAAATTTATAACAATATAAACATGTCTTGAAGTGTTAGAATTTGCCCCGAGACTGACCCCCTTTTTCACAAAATGTGAGAGGCTCAGTGATTCACCCGAGAATGACCCCCCTTTTGTCACAAATGTGAGATCTTCAGTGATTGACCCCGTTTTGCATCCCCCTCACCAAGTTCCCTCAGCGAATGCCCCCTACTTGAAAGTCCAATCCTACACATCCCTCACTTTCATATTGATGCCCCCCCCCCCCGGGCCTGGTCCTGGAGCATGGTGGTGTCAAAAACTACCGCGTTGCAAATAGAGGCAGGGAATTTTTCTAAGAGCTTTTGGCACGAATTATGCTCCTGGAACATAATAATGTTGAGAAATTTTATAAGTTCAATCTGCCGGCGGGTGTCGGGTCCCGATTTTAGAGGCAATTTGGCTGTCTCTCACCCAAAGACCTCTGTTTTTTCAGGCCTCTGTCACCAATAATTAATTAATTCTGTTGTCTGTCACCGAATCCCTCTGAGTTTGAAGGGGAGGGGGGGGGGTTCTCAAGGGTTTGTTGGGTACCATGCCGTTCCAGGGTTCTGAAAGTGACCCCTAACGGGACCAATTTCATTGAAAATATACCCCAACGGGAACTTAGTTTCAGTTAAATATACCCGTGTTTTGCGATGAAATATACCCCTTAACGGGACCAATTTGTGGCAAAAGTACAAATACCCCTAGCGGGACCTGCTTTCAATACGTGAATAAAAAATGTACCTTTTAAAGAAAACCCAATAGATGAGAAATAACACTTGTACTATACTGTAAGAACATTTACCACATTGCAGGTTTTTTACGGGCGGGGGGGGGGAGGGTGGGGAGGACTGACCATGTTAAGTTAATTTTCAGATTTTTTTTTCAATGACCATCACATTCTACTGATTTTTGAGGCCCCTAGCATGTGGTACCGCGACCTTTTTTTGGAACGAGCATGGGTACCCTACCAAATTCCAAGAACCCCCCCCCGGGTTCGAACCGTGAGCCTTACACCCACATCATTTCATATGTGATTCCCTTCAGGGAGCATTTGCCCCCCAGGAGCATAGCAAACGATTCTCCTGGAGCCGACTCCGCAATTTGCAACAGCTTTTGCTTTATTTGATCATGTTGATCGGCAAAACGTATGGGCAAATTTTGCTACACAATATTAAAATGCAAGCAAATGGCTAAAAGTTGCGCAAACTACTATCGATACCAGCTATCGCAAGCCCTGTACTGGCTCGCATTTGACTTAGAATTTAATAATTTAATATTCTTAGAAATGTTCTCCACTAGTCCCCTGCAGGAGCTATGGCAAATATGCGTCTGGAGCATTTTCATCAATATTCTCCGGAAATATTTCTCCAAGAAAAAAAAGGTTATTTATGCTCCAGGATCTAATCAAATATGCTCCTGTAGCAATATTTGATTAAAATCCGTTTTTGTTAATGCTCCAGGAGCATATACTCCATGACTAAACTCCAGGACCATATGGTCCTGACCATATGCCTCCTGGGAGCAATAATTTCGGACCAAAATCTCATATAGCACGGGGCAGCGAGAGGTCGCACAGTGCCCCTGGTTTTTCTATCACCGATGGCGGT
>JAMKCH010035847.1:0-15063 GCA_023653785.1 Ophioderma brevispina
TCAAGCTTTATCCGTATGTTGCTACATGTAGGACACTCGCATGAAAGCCTATTGTACAAGTATTATAAGTACCATATATGAAACAGTTACCTAGTGCGTTCGAAAATTTGGATCATTTCGATAACTGATTTTGAAATTTGACACCAATTTCTAGTAATCTTAGAAAAATCAGCCCTTTTCACAGTTGCATGGGTTTCCGAAAAATGAGAAAAGAAATCTAGATTTACCGAAATCAAAAAATATTTCGACCCAGTAATCCAAGTATTGTGTGACCAAAAAATTAACAAAAAAAATACCCCATTTATATCCCGAATTCCTTACTGCATTTATTTGCACTTTGAGAACCCCTGCCTTGGGTTCGGGCGGAATGCTCCTATGATCTCACATTGAAAAAATAACGCTACACACCTTTTTGCGGTGATGGTCAGATTTCCCTCTAGAGACGTTAGGGATATTGTGCAAGGCCTCCAAAAAACTTATTCATCTATATATAGTAGCCTTATTCGTGGGGAAAACGACTACAGTAAGAGTGACTTGGACCCCATACGGTGCAAATATTGCACCTATCGTTTTCACTAAGTACCCCAAGTTGTATCTCCATGTGTCATGCATTACCACCGTATTTTATCCAATGTGAAACTCCCCCTCGTTATCAAGTTGACTGTTGATGGGTATATTCCATTTAGAACCAGTTTACAAAATCACCATTGGTTGGGATTGGGTTATCAAAAAATCTCTAAATCTCTCGTTCAGCGAAATAATTCAAACTTCCAGTTTGACCAAAACAGGATTTTAATACATAGTTTGTTACTTTCAGCATTGATTATATGTATGACTTTTTAAAAACCTAATGCATATTTCATTGTCGGGACTTCGCCCAGAATTTAGTCCTGATCAATATAAGCGTTGATAAGAAGAAAGAATGAAAGAAAGAAATGCACATGCCAGCTTTGTTCAGAAATCGTACAATGTTCTACATGTAGTTACCGTAAAATTGTTCGCGCGGTCCACAGAACCTCAAATTTTTTTTTTAATTGGTGTTTGGGCCCATTCAATCCAAGACTAAAATCATCAAGTAATACACGGTCCTCTGTGATGGCAATTTCCAAACCTTTATGTTCACAATGTGAACCTCAGACAAGTCTTGTTATTCAATTAATATCAAACTAGTAGCAAAACCAAAACAACTTTTTATTTTTTTTATTTGGCATGTTTTGCGATCAGTATGTGCCAAAGGCAGACCATTTTGAAAAGTTTTCGAAAATAAATTTGTTGTTGCTTGTCTTGCTTTTTTTCATTTAACACCTCGCTTGTAAAAATGTATATTTCGAAAAATTCACAATGGTCTGACTTGCACAATACTGATCGAAAAAACATGCCGGGATAGTTTGTGCCAGGTGTATATCGCTTTATAACCAATTTTGTGTAACAAACTTATGATTTCATCGAATTACCCTTACTTGAAACCTTTTACTACACTTAATTATTCGATGCATCTTCTTCGATACGACCTCCCTCTCTCGCTCTCCTTCCCAAATTACCAGACGTTTTCTTTTGGCCTCTACTTGAATATGTTAAAGGTGATATAAAGGGACATGTCCAGGCCAGTCGCCTGATTTGTGATGTAAGGTCGACGAGTGACCTGTTTTGATGTGAAAAGGTTCGATAAATTCACCCAATAACGTGAACAAACAGATAGGCGTATTTGAATTTCTTAAAGCAAGGAAATCTATGTATAGCAAATATTGTCAAATTGCTATGAAGAGTGCCGATGGTCATCCAGCCAGCCGGGGCCCACACCCGGGTGGCACACATTCGATATTGATTACAATTTTTACATGTTCTCTTGTAAAATTTTAAATACTAAAGTATGTCTGTATTATGTGTGAAAATTCAGTGGCGTTATTATTTTTTTTTATTGTTTACCCTAAATGATCAATGGAACGCGGCTCTTCCGTTCGCCTGGTTCGACCTCTTAAGCAGCAAAGCCTCTAGGCGTATGTAGTCAGCAATCTTGGATGAGAGAAATTAAGGTTTACTTGGTAAAATATTCATGAGTTAGACTAGAGAGTAAAGAATCTTTTAGGAATAAAGCTGTACAATTCCTGTTAACCCTTTGATCCTCTTATAGAGATTTGCTAGGCTCATTTCATGAGGTCTTTACATAGAGGATGACCTAAAATTAACACCAGTCAGGCACTGACTGGACAATAGCAGTACCACTTCTACAATCAGAATCAGAAGCTTGTTCAATAATGTCTTTATGTTTTTTTAGTTGAATAATATAAACATAAACATAGGCATGTATATAGCGCGTTTTTTGCTTTTACTGAACCAAAGAGCCCAGGCTAGCCGAAAAGACGGAATAAATAACATGGAAAAAAGAGTGTAATTCAACATTAGGATACAGATAGTTTTTGAGGTTGTCTTAAAAAACGTGAATGCTACTGAGTGATTGAGGCAGTGAGTCCAAAGTGTTGGTTTGCACTGTTTGAAAAGGCTTTGTCACCTGCTGCAGTAATCAGTTCTCTACAGTTAAAGTTCTGGTTCGCTCCTTGGGGGAAACGTTGTGATATGTAGTGCAATGAAGGTCTAAGCAAATGGAGGAGATCCTCAGATAAGCAGATGCTAGGTTATTGGGTGAGGGGGTTTATAAATAAAGTAAACGAATCATGTATGTGATTCATTGCTTTAAGGTAGCACACATTGTGCAATTATCGATGGGGGGGGGGGGGTGTAAGTTCACGGTGACCTGCTTTGAAAATCAGCCGCGCAGACCGGGTTCTGATTTGTTTTTGGAGGTATGATATCCGTAGATGAAAGCCATAAAAGAAGTGAGTTATAATAGGCAATCGTGAGGTTATGAGTGATCTAACAACATTGTTACAAGTATCGTTGTCTATGTTTTTTCCGGATCATCCCTATATTCACTGAGATTAAAATTAATAGAGCGACAGACAGATGTGAACATGATATGATTTGATATTGTCATGGTAGAGTCAAAGTACACTCCGAGATTCCGCACTGGTTCTGATGGGGTTATGGTGTTCCACAAATATCAAGGGATATATCGCCAAGAGTTTCAATGTGTTCTTTGATCCAGCAATGAAAAAAAAAAAAAACTCGGTTTTTGCTTCTTTAGTTTGAGTATTTGATTCATCCATACCTTAACACTTTCAATGCATCGTTTAAGTTTGAACAAAGCCACCACAGGCTTTGGTACATGATACATCTTGCGTTAATTAAATATCGTTGCTCCAGGACTGCTGATTCTATCCTTCTTTCTCTCCTCTCACTAAAATTAAAAACAAATTATTTTAACCAGGAAAAGGCTTATCCCCGCACTGAAGGGGGGCACATTATTTAGAAAATAAATAAAATGTCACTCAATTTTTTTCTAGAATATCAGTGACTCAATTGGAATGCTTAACCTTAACATGCTCAAGCGAACAATGGAGCTTAAGATATTTTGCAAAATCGGCCCGGAACACCACTTCACATTCTTTTACATCATGGTCCATGTTATTGTGCATGCAGTAGTTTTTGAACAGATTTCGATAGTTATGTCCCTTGCCGATTTGGCGTAAGTTCTTCCTCGTTTCGCGATAAACATTGAGAGATCTTGGATTCTACTGTGTGTTTCAATAATTTTGACAATATGATTAATATTTTTTCTCCGAAAAGAAAATGTAAAGGGGAAAAAAGTCATGAAAGAAATTATGATCTTTAAAATCCTATTTCTTTTCAATTTACAAAAGCTAATGGTTTTTAGATTATTATTGGAATATTGTGTCCATTTGAAAAAAAAAAAAATAAAAAATTCCCATGATCTTAGCAAATGTTCTAATATTAGAGACGTGCTGAACTGTAATTACGTAATTCATGTGGATCTATTGAAGATTCTTTATGAACTGGTGATGACAGTAGCATTTTTAAGGTTGTAGACACCAAACGAGAACTCTTTAAGTTTCCACCCCCCACCCGGACAACAAGTACAACAACATAAATAAATAAAAAAACCGCAAACATTGTTTAATGCCTGCTATCACAATCGTTCCCAGATAAAACCATGCTTTCAGTTTCTTTGTCGTGAAAATACTAAAATCGTCATCTTATTACATTAAGACGGAGTTTTGTCTTATTCACTTCAGGTAGACCTAATCCATTGGTAAGCCTTTCAAAATGCAAAAAACACCTTGAAACGCGGGTTCGAAAAAAGAGGGGGGCACTTCTTTCTGGAAACGTCCGCATGTCTCTTTAATCAATTGAGACTTTACTATGAACGAGGAAAAGAATTCCATACAGAACATGTTTAGCCAAAGTTTCACTGCTATTGGCAAGGTTATTCCTGCCAACTATGCGCGTTTTCTACATCTACTATTCACCAATTTATGGATCTCATATCCCCCCCCCGGAAAAAAACCCCGTGTAGTTTCAACGAAGTTGTTTTTTTGGACCTACAACATTGCAAATGAATCAGTTTTTGTGTTATTATTACTTCTAAAGTGCCACAGAATAAGTGTGCCAAAAGTCTAAAAGAATGGAGAAGTTTATGTGCAGGGGTCCAACGTGAAACATGTCCCTAATTATTTGAATCCACACCACTTATCATCTGTCATGAGGATTAAACAGTATGAGTGTGCCTATCTACGGTCATTAGTTTTCAGATATGCCTCATAAAGGTTCTTTCAGAGTGCTCCGAATTTGACGCGTTATTCTCAAATTGTTTATCTGGTCAAAAATGCATAATTTGCTCTGCAGTTGATTTTTTGTACTACATTAGATGGTCATAATGGTATAATGACCCCACAGTAGATCATTGTTACAATTTTGACTCAAATTACGTGATTTAAATGGCGTAATGAGAAAAAAGGATTATATGTTCAAGTCCTTTGAGACTATATGAAAGTTTGGGACCGTTGTGAAAAGAATTGACGCATATTTTTGAAAATGTACCCCAGGATGACCTTGAACCTTTCTTCTCGATAGCTATTAAATATAGACCACATATATGGGCAAACTACACTTGGCCAAAATGTTGTTATAGATTTCGTACAATTAAATCTACTTTATATCGCCCCCTTGCCTCTCTGCAATGCATGCTCCCTGCTACCTATTCTATGTTATTCTCTCATCATTTCTAAGTTAATAAAACACCAATTTGTTTCTGTTGCAATTATTTTTGTGTCAAACATTATTTTATTTAATTTTTTTGCACTAGTGGGGGTTTGCTGCCATAAAATTGTTGTCAGCAACCATTTCTGGTAAGAGGGTTAGGAGCTGTAAAAAAGGGGTATAAGAGATAGACAAAAGGATAGAGAGGGCGATAGAGGGAAAAGGCCCATAGGGAATCGAAAATACACAAAGAATATAGGAAGGAAAGAATAGCAAAAGCTAGACGGTTAAAGACATTCCATTACTGCACCCATAATGAAAACATTTAACACGGCTTTGGAAAAAATATTCCGATGCCTAAGCTGAAATCTTCTATGTTGATGTCATTATGTTCACAGATGTAAACCATCACGGGAATGCATGACTCCAATGTCCACAAAGATGACCGATGGTCTACTGAGCGATCATGTTACGAGGATTTGTTTGTTTTGGCGGTAAAAAGATCCAGCCATCAATTACAAGCGTGGCTTATAACTATCTATATAATCAGTAACTCCCGCCATTTTCTATCTGGGCTAGATTGATTCAAGGAAACAGACTCCCATTACTACTCTGCATTTGTGTAACTTTAAATCCATTTTTTCACATGGCCATGTGTGTCTAGCAAGAATGCGTGTTTTCGCATTAAAGGTATATAAAGAGTGCATATATGTAGTGAACTTTAAATCTCCATGTTGAATTCTATATATTAACGATCGTCTACTTTGTGGAGGATGAAAAAACCGGATAAATGGGCGCGAGGTTTAACATTTATTCGACGGGTACAGATTTTTCCATCTTTCGCCCGCAATAGTGGGAATATTCTGGCACTTCTGCCTACTTGGCCTCATATTGATTGAGAAATTAGCTGGAAATCGTTTAAATACAGGTGAAATACCTTTTGATTGCAAGATCAATTTTGATCTTTCGTCGTCGCTAGGCTCTTTCTTTTCTTGATGCTAATACAGCTTTGCAGTGAAACTACAGTAAAATTGTCATATCAGTTACTGCATTACTAAAATCCCCTCGCGAACTTCTCAAAAAAGATCATAAAATATCAACTTCAGTCCACAGTCTCATTCTCTAAATTGGGGGATGGCCCAAATACGAAAACGCTTTCGCTCCTTAGAGCTCGGCAAGATTCGAACGAAGACAACTTAAAATTACAAGGTAGACATGCAGAAAGTGAAATAATTGGAATAGAGAAAGAGAAAGGGGTCCTCCGCGTCGGTTTTGTTGATGAGCTACTCCATCCTTGGTTTTAAACGTTACCTAGAGTAGCATATACTACATGTCTGACCGTTTTCAACATTTAAACATGCCGACGTCTACCGCTTTCTCGAATTCCAAAACTGACAATGTTTTTTACAGTATGGTTACTCAGACCTCTCTTAAAAGCCTCTGACCTATTTGGATCTATAGATAGTGCATTTTTGATTGCGCATCGAAAATGTAAAACACAACATAGACATCGTACAGACGACCTTCTTTACGCTTGTACCATTTGGAGACGTAGCCAATGTCCGATCCATTTGGATATCAAGCACCCATAATGAATTATATGACACATTTGCGGTTACACACACAATGTACATTTCGTTGCTGCTTTTAATGCTAATGTTCATCTCACTTTTGTAGTTACTCAGATGTATGATACAGAGACGACACCTACAAAACTAAAAACAAAATAAAAAACAACAAAAACATCGGTCACAATAATTAGCATAACATGTTTTATAAGTAACCATGTGTTTGTGTTGGTGTTGTGTGCGATTTGTGTACCATAATGTATTTGAAAATGTCAAATTATGTCAACAATACACTCTGAAGAACCTTTTAGTTCCGTGTACACAATTTAAGGTGATGGTGAAGTACTTTGAATATTCTTAAAACTCATCAGATTAACGGGTTTTAGAGTTAATTCATGTGAAACGCCTTCTATACTTTTACGTTAAAAACAAAGAAAAGAAATGAAAAAAACAAAAACAAAAAAAATTTGAGCTATTCAGGCAAGCCTTGGGACACATGTAAACCTGATATTTAACATTTTCAAATTTGATCCATGTGTAAACTTCCTCCACTTCCAGACTTAATATTATATTTTGTAAGGTTTCTTAGAGGGCTTAAAACCACCTTCTTTTAAAATTCTGAATCAAGACCAGTAAGTATGTCCTCAAAGAACCAATGTTGCTTCGGAAATATTGACAGGAAATATGTTTGAGGGTGCTAACGAACTCCCCCAAGGGTCCTAGTTTAAACTGGCCAGATAAAAGATTAATAAATACCAGTTGTAAGATTAGAGACAACACGAATAAAACTTTATGCATATTTTGAGGTTGTTGATTTTTCTGCCGCCATTTTCCCAACGTAAGACTGATGTTAAACAACAAACACCTAGTTCAAGAAGACCAAACTAGTTGTCAGTGGCGTAGGAAGGTTTTTTAGAATTGTTATAATGTTTAAACTCCAAAAGTAGGTTTGCAGGACAGTCATCCAACCAAAGTCTAACTTCTACCGTTTTAAGGTTTCGGAAACAAAGTGTGTCAAAAAAGTGTAACCTTTTCTAAACAACCATCTGAAGTTCGAAATGGACATAGTGATAGCCTAATAGGAACTTGGGATAGTTTAAACAGTCGAGCTTTAACGTAATTACAGTTCTGCGCTTCTTCTTCTACAAAAAGGTGTACTGTTTCCTTGTTGTCCAAACAAAATATAAAACACAAGTCGAAGCTAAACGGTTGATTCAAATGGCAGCTTCGTTTGTTAATCTGTTAAGCAAATTAACCAGAGGCATATCGGATATCCTTGTACTGGTGTCCACTTTTCGCAGTTAATTTCTTGTCCACTTACCTGGTGGAATTTTATATCGCTGGGGGAATTAAGAAATGGGCAGCTGGAATTAAGAAATGGGCAGCTTTGAAAACTATTCAAAGTGAAGCATTTTTCAGAATACACATTTTGTTAGAACGGAACAATAATGGAAGATTTTTGCTGTTCAAGAATTTTGGAATGTCCAAAAACCTATCTACATAAACAATACTATTCATATCACATACAAAACGATACCGACTTTATACAATAAAGACTCCTGTTTAGAGTGACCTCTCTGTTCGAGTGAATTCATATCCAAATTTAAATGCGTGTTAATTTCCCGAGACACGTTTGCAAAGCGAAGTCGAATATTTAATTAAAACTAAGTGTGCCTTTAAATTTCCACAATGTGAGGTACGTGACAATTTTCTTCCAGTAAATCTCTTCTTTGCAGCAATCCTGATGACAAAGTTTGTTCAGCAGCTCACGAAGACAAGTTTATTCTGTACGGTTCTGTACGTTGTTGCAATATCTATTATAAAAAAACTGATCAAAATGTTGATGTAATGTACCTAATGTGAAATTGCTCAAATATATATCGATGGTAATCTCATATTGAAATTGATCAATGCAATGTTGCCAACATGGGTTAATCTTGACGTCATTTCATACGGGTATTCAGGGTTGTCCAACCCTTTGTTGACGTCAGGGGCGCAAGCAAGTAATGAGGGGGCTCACGTTTGGTTTATGACGGGCCTACGAGATCGGGCATAGGAATACATATCTAGATCGATTTTTGCTGAAAAGGGACAAAGCACACTGAAATCAGATTTTTGAGGCACATTTAACATAAATTTCCTTTTTTCCGAGAAATATTGAACATTTTATAGCAAATTTTGAAAAAGTTTGCCTTCAGTTTGAGGAAATTGGACTAATTTTCCCACAATATTTATAAAATGTTGGTTTTAGATTGATGGAAAATGGATAATTTTCCAATGGATGTTTAGAAAATTTTGTTTCAGATTGAGGAAATTGACTTATTCAAAATGCATTCTTTTTAAAATCTACTATATCAGATATTTATGGGAAGTAACTTGCAGTCTGCATGCGAGCTCTTAGCGGGGCGCAAATGACCCGCGGGCCACAGGTTGGACCCCCTGGTGTAATTAGAATCAATGTACATGCAGTTACTCATATACCATATCTCCGGACCCTCGTGAGTACAGTGATAAAGTAGTGCAGAATATTAGGGGTGATTTGCTCTGGGCATTCGCCAGCAATGGCAAAATAGAACATGTCATCCCAGATAAATATAGTTCCGAAGGCCTTTTTCCTTATGTAGCTACAATGTAGCTACAAGGGATTGAGCAGCGATATTCGCGAGAATAAAAAAAAAGTGAAAATGCATGTTTTTAACTTAGAAATCAGGGATAATTTGAGTATGTACAATTCATATAACTGCTAATGAAGAAATCGACCACAAAATGTGAAAAAGAAGTATTTGAGGAAATTTGTCGTATACCGTCCACGCAAATAGACATACAGCGACGGCATCTCAAAATCTGCACTAAACAGCCGATTGTTGGGTTTAACATTACAGAATGAACACAATTTACTAATGTTGTGTTTTGGTTCTTTGGATGGATATTTTTCCCATTTTGAATCAGTGACAGTCCCTTACAAATGACATTGGTTTTTCCTATTGGGCGATATCAAAAAAAAAACCTCTCCCAAAAAATCTCTCTGTCCCAGCAAAATGATTCAAACTTTCAGTTTGGCCAAACGGGATTTACTACATGGTTTTACTTACATAGCATGATTATCTGGAGATTAAAATACTTTTTAAAAGACTTTTTGCATATTTTATTGTTTGATTTCGCACCAGAATCAGTCAGGATGGATTGGCAAAGATCAATGTAAGCGTTGTTAAGAGAAAGAAAGAATTGACAACGCACCTGTGTTAGAAAGTCGTAACTTTTATATGTTACGCCAAACTTGTTCGCCGAACGCGTCCTGATTCTCAAAAGTTCTTTTTTTAATTGGTGTTTGGGCCCATTCAATCCAAGACTAAAATCAGTATAATAACACGGTCCTCGTGATAGCATTTTCCAAACGTTATTGTTCACGATGTGAATACTCACTGCATCTTGTATTAAACAAATATCAACAATATAAGCTAATAATAGCAAACACAAATATCGCTAAACCAATTTTTTAACAAAATTATGAATAAAGTGTTGAGCCAAATTTCATAAAATTACTTAGTTGTAAACCGTTTACTACACTTATTATATCGACGCAATCGTGTTCTATACGACTTTTCTCTCCCCAAATACAGACACATTTTCTTTTGGCCTCTACTTGAATATGTTAAAAAGGTGATATAAGTGACATGCAATTTTCAAATGTTTTGTTCACGTCTAAGAGCGCTTGTTATTCAAAATATCTTAAATAATAGCAACAAAAATAATCGCTATAAGCAATTTTATTTAACAGCTTATGATAAAATGTTGGACGCATTTCATCAAATTACTTGCTTAAACGCTACTCCCTTAATTTATGCCACGCCATCGGGTTCTATACCCTACTCGCTCCCAAATTCCCCAGACGTTTCTTTTGGCGTCTACTTGAATATGTTAAGGTGATATAAAATGACATGTCCACAGGCCATCGCCTCCTGATTTGTGATTTCTAAGGTCTGACCGAGGACCTGTTTGTTGATGTTGACAGTTTCAGAGTATTTTCACCCAACACATGAACACCAAACTAGGCTTATTTGAATTTCTTAAGCAAGAATCCAATCCTCCTTAGCCCATATTTGACAAATTGCTCTGAGGGTGCCGGTGACAATTCCGGCCAATCTGGCACAGCACACCGTTGGTAAATTATCTGATAACAATTCTGTCTACATGTCCACTTGCACAATTTTAAAAAAAACAATCAGTATGTCTTTTCTTATGTCTGCAATTACACACGCTTTATACTGGGTTACAGTGGGTGGTATAGTTTATTATTTTTTCCGTAATTATTCAATGGAAACGCGGCTCTCCTTTCGGTCTGGTCTCGCAGCCTCTATGCTGGGAGTATCGTAGGCAAACCCGGTTTGGCGAGAGTCGAGAAATTGGGCCCCGAAGAGGCCTAACTGACATAGAGGTATGGCAATTCTAAAATAAATCAGAATCGTTTTATAAAAATGTTGTCTTTATGTTTTTAGTTGAATCGTACAGGTTTCCATCTACCATGGCGGAGGAAAAAGATTCAATTACAACCTCACACATTTGTCACCCACCTCCTCGATCGGCTTAGCTAGGTGTGTTTGTTTTTTTTTCTGAGCTGAATTATGATACCACAAATTATTGACGGCGATTTTGCCTTATTTGAACCAATCCTTATACAATTTTTCTCAAGGTGGAGTTTCGAAGAGGCCAGAAATATGAGTGAATACTCAGTAACCACCTGAGAAATCTTAATTTGCTCTCTACTGTTAATTAATTAAAACCTAATTTTAAATAAAAGAACTAAT
Source organism: Ophioderma brevispina (assembly GCA_023653785.1). Lineage (NCBI taxonomy): Eukaryota > Metazoa > Echinodermata > Ophiuroidea > Amphilepidida > Ophiodermatidae > Ophioderma > Ophioderma brevispina. The sequence goes on from JAMKCH010035847.1 coordinate 11,489, forward strand.
CAACGTCTAATTTATTTAGATAAGCGAAAATGATGTTAATAAAATACGTCACTATGTGAAACGACAAAAGAGCAATTTCACAACGTGTAAATAACAAATACGCATTATGTGACGCGTTTGTGCAAATACGTCACTATGTGAAACGACAAAATAGCAACTTTTCCGTAAACTGAAAAATACGTCGCAAAATACGTCGTTATGTGAAATGGCGAATACTTCAAAATGCAGATACGATGTTATGAGCCTGCGTAGAATGGATTTTCGACAAATACGTCTTTATGTGTGCGGCAATTATAAGATTTTGTAATACATCATAATTTATTAATTATATTTTACATATAAGATTCAACCCATCGTGTCACCGGAGGAAAAGTTTGGACAGCGTCGACGTAGTTGGGAGAGGAGGCCTGAACTATGTGGCCAGATTCACCTGTTTTTCATGAATAATCTGTCAAGTTATAAGCTGGGGGTCTTTCTGATTAATAAGTGCAAGACTTTGTGACGGGCTCATTCAAAAGCCAGTAAACATTCAACTCACCTGTTCTTGAATACCATGAAGAAAATACGATTAGTCAAAATGTATTGGGAGTTAATACAGCTATTAATGTGTTTACGTTGACATGAATGATTTCACTAACCTCAGAATTGATTTTTCTCCGGCTATCGGACTACATGTTTCAATAGATTTCGCGTAGAATTTTACTTTTCATTCACCTGGCACATCCCCTCATCCAATGCCAATACCTTCGGAAAAGTACTAGAGGTGACACGATGGGTTGAATTTACTATAATTAAGCCACTATGAGGCTTGAAATTTGGTGAGTTTGTTGAGTAGTACAAAACAAACGTATATGTAAATTTCTCCAAAAGCCAAAATGTCGAATACGCCACTATGTGACGCGGCCGACGGTATACGCTCGTATGAGTTGCATAAAATAGTGCACTCGAAAATTGATCTACAGTTGTTAAATAGATTTTTTATCAAATCACAAGAAAACAAGAAAACTCTGATGCCATCATCGGGAGCAAAGCGTTTCAAGCCATGAAAATCTCGCCCAAGTGGGTTGCTGACTTCCACTGGTCTATCATAACAAAATCAAAATGACCTACGCGCCTACAGTCAATCAATTGGTATAAGAATAGAGTGGTACTATAAATCCTTTATTAGCCCACACTCTTTGATGGGAGTTTTAGCGAACATCTAAGTAACTCAGGACAGCCACGCGCACAATTTAACCCTGGCATTTAAAATGGAAGCTAATCACGCTTCTTCTCGGGGGGGGTTTTTCAATCTTCGTATCTATACCTACCGCCCAAATTGCATCAGTGGATTGTTTAGATTCAATTTTGTTTTTATTGTTTGCATTAACTTTTCTCTCACCGTGTTCGTGTCATTCATGAACGTAGTAGAAAAAAACTATGCCAACGGCCACTATACCAAATCTTGGAATCTTCGTATCCACGGTGCTAGTTTTTAAAGATTGCTCTGGGATCGATGCTGGATCTTAAAGGCTCATTCAATTTCCAGAGGACGTCCCCCACAATTTTTAACAAATCGAGTTTTTGGCATATACTAAGTGCCTTTCTACAACTATGTAATTATCGCAGGTCACCCAATACTGCTTAGTTTTTCTTTTTCACTACTCAACTGACTTCGAATGACCGCATGAACAACAGTGTCTTTTTCAACAACTACATTTACATTTTAGATAGCCAAGTCCGGGCTAAAACCCTGCCGCAAATAATGCCATTGGAAACGGACAGCTCTGATTTATTTTTTTTATTGTTTTAATTTTTTTTTCAACGATAAGTCTGACCCCCCCCCCTAAAACCATCCTGTAGAAAATTGTTTAACTATTATAAATTTTGATCCATGTGCTTTTTTTCTAAAACTCTATATAAAGCAAAACTTTGTTAGATAAATGAATATGCAAAATTGTTGCCAATATTTGCGTGAATTTTTTTTTTATCCAATGTTGATTATATAAATTTGTCAAAGATTGATAAAGATAACAACTGGGCCATGTTAATCCAGTTGTACTATTAATGATTTTTTAAATCAACAATTGTTAAAGCGAAAATATTGTTATAATAATGGAAAATCATGTAACAGTGATTATTTTTTGAGGTGCCCAACCGTTCCCCAAACTATCGATGACACCCAAGTGTACTGGCTTCTGGATATTTAATGTTTCTCTTCACGGTAAAGCCTTTAGCGCTTTTAACACATTAAACATTATTGCCCCGAGCACAATGTCCGGATTATGCTGTTTTTCTGCAGTTCCGATGACGACCGCACGTCTAGAAAAAGGAAAAGGTCAAAACGAACATGTGTTTTCAGGTAATAAGGGTGCAAAAAATTGTCCGAGAGATTTCTCGAGTCTTATCTGAAGTGATTTTGCTCTCTCTCATGGTACGTCTCTGTGCATAAAGTAATGATCAGAAAATGACCACTTTCTTCCGCTAATAGCGAAACGTGACAAAACAAAAATGATTCGGAATAATTATGTAAAATAAAATCTACAAAGATGTAAGAAAGAAAGCTGTCTGCAAAAATCGTACGCGTAAAGTTACTACAGAAAGCCTAACAATTGCAATGTCTAACAAATATTTTGATAAGTTTGTTTCTCGAAACGGATATTTAATGTTTTTTGGTCTATCTCTCGCTATTTTGTATAACTCTTTTTTTCTTCCCTTTAAATCTATTTTTCGCGTTTTACTTTGTCAAAACCCGTATCTGAAATTCGGGTTCTTGTGTGCAATTTTTGTTTCTGATTTTACCACCCGGTAGTAAGTAAGCGAGCCCTCATTTTAGGAGACACACATTACGGGCGTAAAGAGTTCATTCAAGGCAACGTTTTTGCTGAACGGATAGATCAGTGTGTCTTGTTTAACACATCTATGGAAAATGGGGTCCACACTCTGACCCAGCAAAACAAAGTATATTTTGTGAAGTTCTCTTTTGGGCTTTTGGTGGCTGGGCTGGCAGATAATACCATATAATCCAAGTTCTGTTCTTTGAAAGCACTGCTAACGCCTAATACGGATTTAAAATTGGTGTTGACTGTCCAGGAATTTTGCTTGCCACAGCTCAATCATTGTTAGCTGAAGTTTACAAAGGGAGAGTGTTATGCAACATTCAACCTTGATTATGGCAAATCCAATAATGAGGCAAATACATTGGTGTCCATTTAAAACACAATTTGATCTGATTTCAAATTTCCCCGTACTAATTTTACCCCCTTTTTTTATAAATTTCTTTCTCCACATTTCCCATAGTTTGGACCCAAAAATTTGATTTAGCACCCTTTAAACTATAGAAAAACCATCTTCAAACCTTCTCCTCCTCAAACTTCTAGAATGGGATTCTCGTTCATACCCTACTAAGGCAGTATAGCGTTAAATTGTAATCGTTCATTATCGCAACAAGATAAGTCTTATTACCTTAGCATGAAATATTATTTCCGCGAGAAATCAATTCTATAATTAATGCTTTCTTCTCCTTTAAATCAAATGAATAAGAAAGCGTAATGTTTGTAAGCACCAGTTATTAAATCATGGTACTTCGCACAATC
>JAMKCH010035848.1:0-14787 GCA_023653785.1 Ophioderma brevispina
ATGCTTCGGTTAAATACCTGTGCATAACTCAAAACCGCCAGGAAACTCCCTTCAAAGGCATCTCTATCAAACATAATACCCTTGAACATACGGGCCATGGCTACAGAGCTATGCTCTCTGTAGCCATGCGCACCGATACCCTCTAATATCAAAAAAGCCCTATTATAATTATTATACACCCCAAACCCATTGCACTCCTGGGTCACTAAGTATTACCCGTGATGAATACGTTACATACGAGCTATTTGTGTTCTATCTTAAGGGAAATCGAAATCGAGTTGATAATACGGTGATGAATACTTACACACGGGGTCTATCCGTGTTCTATCTCAGATCGTTTGGAAAACATCTTTATCACCATACGATCTATAGTTTGCCGTCATCTTAAACATATTGGCTAGATAACCAGCATTTAATTTTCACTTAATTTAAAACTCCTGAAGTGTTTTTCTTTACATCTACCCCAACAAAAAGGTTGTTTTATGCATGGATATCTCATCAATAATGAAATTCTAAATAACTTCCAGGGCCCTGGGTTTTGTTTATTGTTGAAGGTATTTCACAATAAGACCCATGCTAAAGGATTTCAAATTAACTGGTACATGTCTTGACTGTTTTGATGTTTCACATAATTTTTTGTTATGTTCCTGTTTGGAGAGAATTGTCTTTGATGAGGATTCTGGTGTGAGAGGATGCATTACCAATACGGGGAATGCATCCTCCTACCTACGGATTTTGAGGTTTGTCATCACCATCAGCAGAAAGACATTTGCTTCGTGTATCGCCAGCTTCACCACTTGGTACGGTATTCACAATACCTTTCGAACTTACGAGTATATGTATTTGATACGGCCAATCAGCCTAAAACATGTAATTTTTTCCGAGAAAAAAAATAAATAAATCAACTATTAGTGCCTAAAATCATTCTTATATGGAAGAGTGAAAGAGAAGAAAAATAAAGCGCCAGTGTGTGGATTCGAACCCACCATCGCAGTGAAAAGAATTAAGATCACGAGAGACATGAAGAGATTTCCAGAAAGAAGCTCCCCCAATTTTTTTCGAACCCTGGTTTTTTGACATATTTGAAATGCTTTCCAATGGACTATATCACCCCTTGCAGGGAATAAGCAGAATATGCCTTCTTTATGTAAGAAGATGATGATTTAGTACTTTCTGGGTCGTGCACGACAGAAAGTCAAAGCACGGTGTTCTATGGGGAAAATTAACGATAGTCAGGCAAGTTAAAACAAGGTTTGCGGTTTTCTTTTGTACTTGTTTGTGCACTAAACCTTCTGAAATGTTTTTGGTAGGTGGTCCTACAATCGATCCAGAGCAATTTGAGAGAATTTGTATCCTAAAAATCTCCTCATGTCACTTTAACCTCTGTGCCACGCGGGCTTGTTTTAGTGTTGAAAATATAATACTAAACCTTATACTAAATGTTTTTAAAAAAACAACGCTAAAAAATCCAAACAAAAATTACACTTTGTGTAGCGAATAATGATTCGATTGTAAAATCTAAACAATTACTCCAAATCGGTCAAAATTTGGTATCAATTTGAAGAGAAAAGATCATATCTCACTTACCTATACATCATCCTGAGATCACTTGAAGTGTAAATGTTTTGGGTACGTTTCCGGCATCCGAATGCTCCGAAGACGAAGAAAAATAACGACGCGACACAACTGTGACTCCCATGTGATGTAATAAATCACCAATTCACTTTTTGGCTCAGATGTATGCTGTTTCGTATGTGTTTTTCAGCAGCGTTTTCCCCTCCAACCCTGCTGAAAACCATTCTAAGGCGTTGTCCCATGCGCACATTATTGTTTGGCTACATCAAGATTGGGGGCATTAAGGTCATTACCTGGTATTTTACTACGAAAGTAATTGAGAGAGTTCCCCTTCAAAGCCCTAGTCGTGTGCTGCGCCACCTTAAGGTGTTTCCAGGACATTGCGTCGAGAAGGTTATTTTCAATGATCAAGAATACTGTAAATACTGTATTGTGCTTCATTACTATAGTAGATTCAACCCATCGTGTCACCTCTAGTACTTTTCTTTCCTGAAGGTATGGGCATTGAATGAGATGCATTGAGTGGATGATTAAAATCCACGCTAAATCAATTGAAACATGTGCACATACGAGAAAGTTCAATTCTAGGCTTAACAAAAACGCATTCTAATCTAGTCAACGTAGCGCATTTATAGTTATATGCATTTAACTCACAAAACATTCTAATATACAAATGTGGCACCTGAAACCGGGCCAGATTATCTTAGTTCGGTCATGAACCAGGTGAAGCGGCGGCCACTTATTCCCTTATTCTATCCTACTCCACTCCCAACTAATCGCCGCCGTCCAAAACTTTTCTTCTTCTTTTCCTTCTGTAACGAGGGTTGAATCTAACTATAGTTGGTTGTGAACTGATGTTTAAGGGTTTTCATTGCTCTCTTTGGGTTCGTTTTATAGGGGAGGAGATTTTTGGGCAAATTCTCGGGTGATATTTTGCTTTGGCGGGCGATAAATGTAAGATATTTTTTCATTTTTTATTTATGTTTATAAATTTTTGCACAGTCTGGTGTTTTTGTAGTAAACTATACTGGTGAAACTAACTATAAGCTCATATTGAGTATTATAGCCAAAGCCGTACGCAGGATTTATTTTTTTTGGGGTGGGGGGGGTGGCGGACTTCGACAGTGACTTTTTTTTGAACCAGTGGATCTTAGTATATTTAAGTGTACCGAACACCCTAAAACGGTCCTTTTTTGACTTTTTGAACATTTAATCACCACGTGGGACTTTCTTGTCAATCTTGCTCTACAAGTTTGCCTTTTTATCATAATTCATTAAAAAGTGGACCTTTTGCCCCTTGGAATGTTGAGCCCCCCCCCCCCCCCCCTCGTACGGGCTGATATATCGATCCGGGATTACCGATTGTAATTTAAAGGCGGCGCTGGAAACGCTACATTAAGACTAGTGCACCACTCACAAAATGATCTCCAACTTGACCTTGCCTGAATAAGCAAACACCAAATTGCTGAGCTTAGCCCGTACATTGTCGCTATTTCCGGTGTTTCCGATTGACATTTTCAGCAACCGTTTGAATTTTTACTAACTGATGAGGTCAGTGCTGTATACTTTTGTACAGGTTATCGATATTAATTAGCTCATTTGCATATTTTGAAGAAAATAATTCATTAATCCACTCTACATACTAAACCGTTTGGTCAATGAACTTCTAACGTGGCACGCTGATAGAACTTATAAGGTCGTGTGCTGTATATACTTTTTGAGGTTTGTGAATAGTAAATGAGGTCATTTACATATTTTCAATACATGTGCATTTCGACAAACAGTTTGTGTGTACCATAATTACGCCCCGCGTATCTGGTTAGTCTTGAATAATGCCATCTGTTATTCTGCATGCTTACTCATCGGCCTTGTAATCACAATTTCTATATGAACGTTTTACAAAAAAGTAACTCATAATGATGTCATTTTTTAAATAATTTAATCAGTTTTGCACTTTATATTCATGTGACACATCGCCCCAATTTAATAAGAGAATAGGATTTTTTTTATTTAAATTTGGGAATATCTTTTAGAAAGGATCAATTTGCTGTTCATTCATTATTAAAATAATGGATACTAAACAATATAAAGAATAACAAATAAATACATGATAACTAAATAATATTGAAAAAAATAATGAATAATAAATAATAAATCCAATAAATTAGTCCGAAACCATTCATCAAAAAAATCGCCAATCCCCAGCTCGACTGTATTTAATGTTATTGATCGTATATATATAGCTTAAGACATTATTGGCGCATTTATATAAAAAGCCAAGTTGTATAGGGCCTATGTGTTGTATTGAATTCATAAGGGCATCCGTCGCCGTTTGCTGGCATGCGTTTTCATGGGCTCTTTCTTACAACATACAAAAAATACGGCATTTAGCATTTCTATTTGCGTGACATATTTGACAGCATAAACATGATAACAGCCTCATGATTTTGAACGAGTTCTCAATGTATGCAGCCTGAGCATTTTGAATCGGTTCACGATGACATGGGATTTTACATTGAAGTGTTGCTCCTAACATTTCTCCATCATTTCGAACAAGGTAAGATTCTTAATGTGAGGTTAAAAAAGGGTTTACATTTTCTGGATATTTCTAAACGGTTACCATAGAATGCCCTGCCTTTTATCCATGTATGGCGGTGCGGTAAGTACGAGCGTGCATATTAATTAGCCAGCCTATTACGTATCACCGTAGAAATGTTCGGTGCTCGTCAGAGCTAATAGAGATTGTGTGTAAAATACCGATATAAAATGTGTCTATTTTTCCCTCATGGGTTCCAAGGTTTCTGATCCAGTGGGGAGTTTCTCGTAAGAGAACAAAATTTCTGACCCTCCGATGTCAAAAATACCTAGTACCCTTTTGTTTTTTCGAAATATTTGAGACAATTCTCTATGGAGGGTGGACTGACAACGCTAGTCTCTCACGCACTACAATTTAAATAGCCCCGAATATCGTTCGCAGTCTGTGACACAGACTAAAAACATCGTGGGTAAATACTTTCCGCACCGCCATAGTCAATTTACTGGCCATGGTAAGTATAAGGATAGTCACGCTAATATGCGCTCACCATTAGTTATGGTTGTGTTTTTTCGTAAACATGAACCGACACCGTAAACAGACTTCTTTGTAAATGTCTTGGCACACGCCATCTTGTGTAAACGTTGGGTTGTGTGTGATGTCGGTCTCGATTTTACTCCATGCGCACTGCATGTTAGGGGTGGGTGGGTGGCTGGCTGGGTGGCTGGGGTGGAGATGAAACCACTCAGCTCTGCTTCGACTTAATGTGGTCTGCAACCCCCCTTAATTTTGACCTATCATCGACCTTTGTTGGAACTCATCTTTTGAAGCCTTCAATTTGTGGGATAACCTTCCAAAACCATTGCATTTAGAATCAATCTGTCATTGATATTAATTTTAACATATTATACATTGTAAGTTTATATTAAGATTTCATTTTATTAGTTTATAATTATTATTTTAATTACCTACAAATAATACTCAGTATGTTATTATCAGGGCCGTCGCTAGACAGTTTGGCCGGGGTGGGGGGGGGGGGTAAATTGAAGAAATGTCATTGCCAGTAGTAAGATTCCTTGGAAGCGTAGTGATCGTATAAACGTATGCAAACGGCGCAACGGTTGGACATTGTCCTAAGTAGGTGCTCTTACATACCATTTTTTGTCTACCGAAGGGTTTTTCCCCGGCTTGCTAAAACCCCCTTTTTTGGTTCCAAATGGTGTTAATGTAATTGTCAATTGACTTCTCCCGCTCCTTTTTATCCAAAAACAAACCTCCACCGGGGTATAGGTAGATTACAGGGTGAGCCCAAAGTGATGATGGGGGGGGGCAACCACCCCCTTCGGTAGACTACGTACCACTTAAGAACATCCTAACTAACACAAGACGAACATCACAGAGACACTTGATTTTGTACCAAAGAGAGCGATGGTCCTCTTCTTTCTCATTGATACCAAATTGAGTACCAACTGCCTAGCATTACTTCACAATGACGTCATAATGCTTGCATGTCAGCAAAACTGCAATTTCCATAGAACACGTGAAATTCATTTTTTCGCCACAAAGGTTAGGAAAATCAGATTTTCAAGCGGTTTTTTGACCTCTACTCTACTGGTGGGAAATGTCTATTTTATATAATGACAGCATTTCAGAGCTATAATAAGGTTTTTGAGTCGCTATAAATTTCACATATCAATTTTCCACCCTATATTCAGTATTTTCCGTACTTCCTCAACATATGACGCCATTGTGACGTCATAATGGAATTGTTGGTACTATTTTGGTACCAATGGAAATAGAAACGCTAAGCTATCCTTTGGTGCCAAATTTACAGGAATCGGGTGTTCAGTAACGTAAATTCCGAGAGTTTTTGTTACCAAAAATGGCTCATGTAGGCTAGGTTAATGGGTTGGTGCAGGAGCAACCCTGTTGGGGTCCAGGGCGAAGCCCCGGATTCTGCTCTTTGATTTCTTTGATTTGAGCTATTAAGGAACTTCAAAATGCCCACTTTTTGAGGTAAATAGTACCAATTCAAAGAAAAGACGGTTTCTAAATTTGCTCACTGAGATGGGCATATAAGCTTGTACCTGCCGAAGGGGAACTACATTTAGCCAGCGCAATGTCCTTTTAAACGGATAGGGTGCATGAGCAACCCTGCCGGGTTTTATGGGCGGAAGCCCCCGAAGCTTTTGTTTTGAGCTATTAGTCAGAAGGGCATTTTTGAAGGTTAATATAGAAATTTAATTGAATGAAATAATGGGTATAACGTTATGGTGGCTGGGCGCGGGGAAGCGATCCTCAATTTACCATTTTTTCCTTGATCACTTCATTCATCAGCGTCCCCGACTGAAAATTCCCCTAATACTGGCAGACCAGACGCAAAACCAAAGGACTTGCCCATGGCCCCCTCTCGTTTGCCCATGCCACTGCCACTCTCGGTTACACATTTTGGATCACACGTACTATGGCACATAACACTGATTACCGTTGCTAGACTTGAAACACAACTAGTTGGCTTGATGGGAAGCCATTTAAATATTTGGGTGATATTTGGATTTATGTAAGTCCTTAGAGTTCAATCTAGAATCTAGAGTGTGGTGTTGTTTGTTGTTGTTTTGTTGTTTTTGTTTGAATTCGCCTTTCTATGCACTATTTAACATTTCAGAAGAAAGCGATAAGGGCTCTTCTCAAAAAAGTGCAGCCACTTTCCTTGGAAAAAACCTCGGAAAAACAAAGTCGCGTAAAATGTATTTATCCTACATTTTTTATTAGCTAACATATCAATACATCATGGAACAACATAAGTTATGAACACCACTGTTCCCATATTTTTACATTTGAACCTCCAAATTAGGTTGTTTTTTCCTTTTTTGGCCTGTAAGTACTGTCCTATATGCATCTCGGATAAATTTTGATTTTAAAAGAAGTTGTTAACACTTGAATCATGAATTCTCACTTAAGGGTGGCAGACATATCAGGAACGCGTGTAAGTGAAGCAATAACTGGTATGATACAAATTTGTACGTTAAACGTCATTCCTTCTCTAGTCTTTTTGGTATTTTTTTCATATTATGAAGTTTCAAAACAGACAGACTCTTTTTTTTTCAATCGGATATAATCCTGATATTCTTAGGGCTTAATTTTATTTGCCTTTGCTACCATATTTAAACCCTCTTTTAAAATTCAATTATCACTTACATGAAGTACGATGTAAACTATTTTCATATCCTTCGTTCACGTTGTTGGTATGATAACGTAATATACATCATACTGCAGTAATACACGTATTTTGTAAATTCACTTTCAACATGATTAAATAACGAACAGTGAATCGTAAATGGTTGTTTTTTTACCTAAACAATGACAAATGTACGCTTCCATTTTTTTTTCGAATTAGGTATTTTGTTCTTTTGAAAACCACATCGTAGGCCTATTCTCTAAATTATACTTTTCAAAAGCTACTGCTTTCACACCGCAGTAAGTTCTGTTTAGGGAGTGTCTCCCATTTTGCCCTTATACCAATACGTGTCATATTTGTTATCACTTTATTTTACATTTGAAATCGCATTATTCCACATAGCAGCGGCCTGCCATTTTCTTTCCTTTTCTTGGCTTGTGGCTTCGTTTGGGAGAATCAGCAGCCAATTCCACTTCTTTTCTGTCCCGGGTTGTAAATTCAGCTCTTAGTAATAATATTTCTGGACGCGTTTAGCTTCGTTGATTCATGGGTTTATCTCCATCCGAAGTTCTGTTTCATTTTTACGATACGCAAAAAAATACAATTAAATATAATTTTACTGATGTATAATATGTTCAGATTATACATATCTTAATTTGCAACAGTGGTATTTTAAACAGCCGACACTGAGAGTCCTATCGGCCTATATGCTTTTCCCGTGGCCTATCTATTAGTCGCGGAAGTCAACTTAAAAACTTCTCTGTTCTGTCATTCACACAAATTCCTATAATACCAGGAACCTTTTAAAACTGTGAAGAAAGATTGTAACAAAAGATATTTAAATAGGCCATAAAACTTCCCGTATATTACGTTATCTCGCACACGAGCCACTAATGTTCAACTAAAACCCCTATAAGCACAACCAATCGCATGTGGCTAGCGCCCGTGCACCGCATGGCCTACGGCTGTGGCAGTACTTACACGACATTATCGTCCGTATTATAGTACCACAAAGTCACAAACCCAGCACAATGTGTACCCTGCATGTGTATATTATTAACGCAAAACTATTTGGGTAAAACGGTAACTAAAATGGGTTGTTTTACTAACCATTCCAAAATGTATCTTCCATTTTTTCGAATAGTTTAATTTGTTCTTTTATAAAACCACAATCGTAGGCCTTATACTCAAATTAAATACTTTTCAAAAGCTACCTGCTTTCACACCGCAGTAGCTTTGTGATAGTGTCTCCAATTTTTGTCCCTATACCAATCCTGTCATATTTTGTATCACTTTATTTTCATTTGAAATCGCATTATTCCCACAGAGCAGCGGCTGCCATTTTTCTTTCTTTTCCATTGCTTGTGGCTCCTTTGGAGAATCACAGCCATATTCCCTTATTTTCTGTGCCTCGGGTTGGTTATTCAGCTCTTAGTATATAATATTTCTGGACGCGTTAGCTTCTATAGTCAGGGTTGAGTCTCCATCCGAAGTTCTGTTTCACTTTTACGATACCGCTAAAAAAATAAAAATTAAATATAATTTTTACTGATGTATAGATAGTTCCGATTAGAACATATAATTAAGTTTGCAACAGTGGTATTTTTAACAGCCGACACTGAAGTCTATAGGCCTATATTCTTTCCCTTGGCCTATCTATTAGCGCGGAAGTCGACTAAAAACTTCTGTTTCTGTCATTCACACAATCTATACTACCAGACTTTTAAAGACTTGTGGAAGAAAGATTGTAACAAAAATATATTTAAATATGCCCTAAAACTTTGCGTATATCGTTATCTCACGCACGAGACCACTAATGTTCAACTAAAACCCCGATAAGCACACCTAATAGCATGTGTACATAGCTCCCGTGCACACTGCATGGCATACGGCTGTGGCATTACTTACAAGACATTATACTCCCCTATATAATATACCACAAGTGCACAAACCCAGCACAATGATGACCTGCAGTGTGTATATCTTACGCAAAACTATTTGGTAAAACGGGTAAATAAAATGGGTTGTTTTTTACTAAACGATGACAAAATGTAGCTTCCATTTTTTCGAATTAGGTTATTTTGTTCTTTTAGAAAACCACATCGTAGGCCCTATATCTCTATTAATACTTTTCAAAAGCTTTCACACCGCAGTAAGTTTTGTATAGTTTCCTCAATTTGCCCTTATACAATCCGTGTCATATTTGTTATCACTTATTTTCATTGAAATCGCATTATTCCCACAGAGCAGCGGCTGCCATTTTTCTTTCCTTTGTTTTGGCTTGTGTGCTTCTGTGGAGAATCACAGCCATATTCCCTTATTTTCTGTGCCTCGGGTTGGAAAATTCACCTCTTAGTATATAATATTTCTGGACGCGTTTAGCGTCGTTGAGTCAGGGGTGAGTCCCATCCGAAGTTTTTTTCATTTTTACGATACCGCTAAAAAAATAGAATTAAATTAATTTTTACTGATGTATAATATGTTCAATTAAAACATATAATTAAGTTTGCAACAGTTTCTTTTAAACACCGACACTGAGGGCTAAAAGGCCGATATGTCTTTTCCCTTGGCCTATCTATTAGTCCGCGGAAAGTCAGACTGAAAAACTTCTCTGTTTCTGTCATTCCACACAAATTCTATAATAACCATGCCTTTGAAAGACTTGTGAAGAAAGATTGTAACAAAAAGATATTTAATATGCCTAAAACTTTGCGTATATTACTTTATCTCACGCACGAGCCAGTAATGTCAAACTTAAACCCCTATAAGCACACCTAATACTAGCATGTGTACATAGCCTCCGTGCACACCTGGCATGCATACGGCTGTGGCATTACTTACAAGACATTATACTTCCCTAATAACTATATTACCACAAAGTGCACCAACCCCCACACTGTGTCGCCTGGCAGGTGTAATTAGTACGCAAAACTATTTGGGTAAAACGGTTAAATAAGTGACTAACTTACCTTATTTTGGTGCAACAATTCTCAACAATACTTCGAGGAGCATTGGCATAAGCGTAAAAATTACCTTCGACGTTAATAGATGATCCTGTAATTTTTCCCGTCTTCGGTTTGGATAACGTAATATACGTAACGTAATAAACATTTGATTGGCGTGTCAGTGTCTATACTTTGGGCGAGTGCATGTATCCTAATTATTTCGACTATCAGGTCAGGGTATGTGTGTCGATAGCCAAGTATATCTTTGGTTAGTAGTCTGACTGCACTAATTTTAGATTTGCCTATAACGGATATACATGCTTAAAACGGACGCATTTAATTTTGGAATAATACTGTTTTATCGAGGCCAACTTTCAACCAGCATTTTGATGTTATGAATTACAAATGTATCCTATTTTGCCTTTGAGCTAAGCAAAGGTATTTCTCAATTGCCGTTACCTTTTTCCAATAAATTGAGCTTAATACACTGAGTAACGTAATATACATGATTCGCGGAATCCTATATTGGCTTCTTGTAAAGCTTACCAAGAAAGGTTATCTGAAGATTGATACCTATCATATATCATTGATGCATTTTAGTAAATAAAAACACTGGTATGATAAAATATTTGATTATTGAGGTAACTGTAGCATTGTAAAATACGTTGCCCAAGCTACGGGAAACACCATTTTTGGCATGTTTTTTTTAGGTGTTTATGGATAAAATGGACCGAGATCAATGATATTAAAGTATAGAAAACTATATAAGTCCGTGTAGATCTCGCAAAGTACTAAAGAACCTTAACCGGTTACTTATTTAAGCAGATGCAAACAATTGTGGACAAAGAATGAAATCACCTACTGGCTTCACTTTTTTGAGAATGGCACATAAGTACTTACAGGTACGTATATACGTCTAATTTCCCACAATGCACTGCAACTGTTTCAAGAAATACATTAGGGTTTAACATTTCACCCGGGACATTTATTTTACAGTTTCTGAAGCGGCAATCTCACTACATAGAGTTTTAAGCATATGACCCAATGTATGTGCGGATTATTGAATTTGTTTTTTTCAAATAAAAGATATTAATTATTAAGAAAATTTGATATGACTCATCAGTGACTTTTTTCAATAATTAGATTTTAACATATAAAATCAAAATGTTGACCCATAGAATTTGTTCATAATGCTTGTGGCATTAGTTTTCTGAACTTGATATCCTTTCTCGTCTCAAAACTGATAGTCCGAGAGGATTTTCTAAAATTCTTTTGTATTTCCTTTATAATATAATTACGTATGTAGGCCTACGTACTTTGTCTATACGTACAATTACGCTATCGTCTGCACCGATTAAATACGTTAGGGGGAAATTTTCGTTTCCCCTGAACGGTCTCTTTGTTGGCGCTTTATTGCGTCAAAGATAGAATGATTAATTTATGCAAATTAAAAATATCCACAGACTAACAAAGGATATGAATATTAATTTCAATATAATAGAATCATTAATAGCCTAATGAATAAATCAAATTTCCCCTAAGGTCATTCTAAGGATTGTTATTATTATTCTTATATCATTATTGTTTATTATTATTATTATTATTGTTTTGGTGTAATAATAATAATAATTGATAAAAAAATAAACATAGCAATATAATTATATTATGACCATGTTTTAGAAGTCCACCAATAAAACAATAATAATAATAATTTAAATGTGTATTTAATGTAATAATATGACTAATCAGCTTTAAAGCGGCAGCTGGCCACATTTAAGGGGGGGGGGTATGGGGCTGACTTTGGTAAAAAATTGTTCCATTTACGACATGAGAATTATTCATGGCTTAATTTGTGTCGATTGTAACCACAAAAATGGCTTTTTTATTCGATCGCAATCGGACTTCGGTTCTGATCAAAGTAAGCATTGTACGCGAAATTTGCCAAAAAGCACTAGTCTGCCTATCTTTTATCTTAAAATTTAAATGGGTTATATTTAAGATATTATTTATACGCCATTTAACGCCTTTATTTTGGCTAAGTCGAAGTTACTCATACCATATTATTTTGTCCCATACATTTAATTACTTTAAATGTACTGGGTAAGGGATTTATATGTTTTTATTTGTTGTCTACCTTGCGATATTTAATAAAATTATTTTAAATAGTTAATACAGGACAATGGATTCACCGATTTCGATGATTCTTATTAATAATTATGATAATTCAGTATAAAAGGAATTTTTTTTAAAAAAAATCCATATTCACATCACAAGCGCCCTCAATTTTGTCTAAAATGTTTCGAGGTCTATAACCCGTTTTTGTTAACATACGCAAACACAAAACGAAACAACCGTAACTAGAGAACGCTACATGCTATGCACCTGACATTTGGCACACATATTCACACAATTAGAGCTAGTGAACCCATGAAGCCCGATTTCAAATGTGTTCCAATTGAAATTACTCCATGAAATTATTGATTGGTCTATTGCGGTTGCCATGGCAACGCCTCAAAATCCGCTTCAAGGTTCCCTGCGTATTTTCCCTTGCCACATGCCACCCGAATTTCGTCCCAGTAGCTTGTTTAGTTAATTAGTTCCGTCGTGTTATGTTTAGCCAATCAGAGGCCTTACGTGTTACCATGGCAACCAGAACAACATTTACACATTTTAACACATTTGGACATGTGGCTAGATCCCCCTAATTTAGGAAATTAAGAAAAATCACTTCAAATTCACTGCTTCAGACCCTCATACCCCTCCTTACATTTCGGAAATATTAGTAATCGTTCAATTTGCTCTCAAAATAATAGGCTATGCCATTGGAAGAAATAGAGATATCTTTTACACATAAAATAACTACCCAAAAGCAGAGAGGGACATTAATAAGAGCTAAAGAACTAGTGGAGGGGCCTATGTACATTTGGTGAAGTCATGTTAATTGTTGGCAACCACTATAAAACTAACACTGGGTCTGACATTCCGAAAAATCGATGTTTGCCATTTTTGGAAATTGACCTTTAGTGACCCTGACCCGAGGTCAAAAGTCAAATGGTCATACATCTCCAAAGTATATCGACCTTGGTACCAAAATGTGGCAAATTACACAGGAATATGTATAGATCTTTATTTTGTTTATTTGACCTTTCGTTTTCTCGTATTATGCAAATAACCTAATTAGAGTCAATAATATGCATAAACTTGCCTTTATGCAGAGGCCCAGTCCTGTCCAAAGCAGAGTTAGGCCTCAAGTTCTGCCATTGTAGTCATCTGTAAACACTCTACTCTACTTAAATTTAGAATGAACCCATACACAATCCCCATTATTTCTTGCTATTAGCTTAATACCACATGGGTAGTAAAGTAAAGCAAGTTGTTTTGTAAAAACTGTGTCAATAGAAATGATCGATGTAGTCTATACCAAAATCCATTGTACGAATTGTCGTTACCCGTGAAATAACCACGATTCGCACTTCAGAGACAAACGTATAGTTATGTTAGTCTCAGTCACATGTATTATGTTTTCATTATTCGATCCCAACCAGAGACCCTGGATAGTCTCGTCTAAAGCAAGATCAAGTTTAGTCCCCCTGTACCCTGGGGATGGGAAAGCTCAGGTTTGGTTTGGGTAGGGACGTTCCCCCAGAAGTAGTACCCATAGCTACACTACACCATCTTTTTTTTGGCCAAACAGGGACCAACCAATAGCTTTACCAGAGATGCAAATGTTGGGCCAAATTTAATAATGCCAAATTTAGTTGCCCTTTTTTTTTCCATTCCTCAAATGTGGACAATTTGACTTCAGATTGATAATTTTAACTATTTTGACCAAACATTTTTAGAAAAATTGGGTTTCCGATTGATAAAAATGAAAAACACGCACCCATTTTCATATAACCAAAATTGGTATGAAGAAAGGTGTCATTGATATACCGAAGGCCTAAAAATGAGACTGATTTCTGTGGCAAGTCCCCGTATGGGCATTTGCGTTGAGAACCCCCCCCTGCATTACCCAACCCCATGCATCAACACACCGCTGCCTATTATGACCATTTGTTGGTACACCAAATTATGTTACACATTGTAAAAAGTGCAAGACAAAATTCTGATTCTCTTCATTTGTATATATGAATATGCTGTATCTTTTTCACCATATGCCCTGAATAGTCTATAGGCTAAAGCAACGATCAAGTTAAGAGTCATCCCCCCATATAGCTGCTATTAATGCCCCATGGGTTAATTAAGTAACTGAATTGTTTACAACCAAGTTAGTAAAAGGTTCCACACAAATGCGATGTTTTTTTCAATAAAAATGGGCCAGAACATGGAAACATAGATTGAAGATGTTATATTCTTGTTCAAGCAATACGTTTCAAAATCTGTAAGTGTTCTTAAAAAACACTGTTATCTCAATTTAGCTTCTTTATTCTCCTGATGAACCTGTTTTCATTTGACATGACATTAATTTTCCCTGGTCTAGTGAATAGAGTGTGTGCAATTAATCAGGGACAATAGCTGATAAGTAATTGTTACAGAACCTAATCAAAATCATACCC
>JAMKCH010035849.1:0-15153 GCA_023653785.1 Ophioderma brevispina
CGGTGCTTGGAGGGATTGTATAGCAAATGAACCGGGTGAATCGTCATGGTCAATGGCAACTGCAGACATCCAGCCAGGTTTAGGGCACTGAATCACCACTTGGAGTATTGTCGATTGAGAGACATTAAAGAAGGCTCAAGAGAAGATGCATCATCCAGAGGCTAGTTAAATATAAAGAAAAGGGGAGACGAGAGTGCCATTAAGCAAGACGGATTAGGTGTGACCCAGCGGCAATACCACAATGATGCATGAATGGTCTCGGTTTCCAGCGTGATGATACTGGTATTCTGCGCACGGGGACTCAAGACAAAGTCTCAAACTAGTGCTCCCAAAACAGTATCGGGGACCAGCACTCAAGGAACTACACAATAACATGGGGCACATGGGTGTAGAACGAGTTGTGAATCTTGTGCGTGACAGATTTTATTGGCCGCATTACAAGCTGATGTAGACAAGTACATTTTCAAGGGAGTGACTGCATTGAAGCAGAAGAAACCACCGAAATCAAAGAAAGCACCACTACTTAACATCGAAACCAATCTGGCCATTCCAATTAGTTAGCATAGATTTTCTGCATTTGGAAAAAAGAAAGGGGATTGAGTATATAATTGGTGGTCATGGATCATTTAACAAGGTTTGTGCAGGCATCCCAACCAAGAACAAGAGTGGAAAAACAGCAGCAGACCTTATATTCACAACTACATCTGAAGTTTGGATTCCAAAAGAAGTGCCTCCATGATCAAGGCAGGGAATTGCAAAATCAACTTTTTCGTCAGAGCTAACAGCAAATTTAAGAAATTAGACGGTTCTCATATTCACCGTTTACCATCACGAAGGAGGAAAGGCCAAGTGGAACGCTTTACGCACCCTGCTTGCATGTGCGGACTCTGGCTATGAAGAACAAAGGTGGATTGAAAAAGTCATCTTCCTAAATTAGTATCGGCCTACAATTGTACCAGCCTGAGTCCACTGGGTTATTGCTCCTTTCTTCTAATGTTAGGGAGAATCCCAGACTACACCGATGGACCTAAAGTTTGGCGCAGTACAGACCCATCTAGCACAAACCCACCCAACTACCGACAGTTGGTAGAAGACTGGAAAAACAACAGATGCAGCAAGCTTTCGCGATTGCACACCGGAAGGCCCAAGGGGCAGCTCACAGGGGCAAACTATCGTATGGAACAAAGAAGGCCTCATGCTAATAATATACACCATTTGACTGCTATGAGGGGCAAGCCGAGGCGTAAGCCGAGGCGTAAGCCGAGGCGTAAGCCGAGGCGTAAGCCGAGGGGCATAGTAATGGTTTTCGAGATCACCGAGGCCTATAGTTTCCACCATTCCCGAATAAAAAGCAGTCACTATTGTTTATAGACCGAATATATAGATGCTTGTCATCTTACGCCAAGATTCTTTAACAGATGCCTAATATGTGTAGTCCATGGTTTAAGTAACACAATTTCGTGTACCTTACGGGATAGTTCTCAGGATCCACTTCTAAGTTTTCCAGATTACATGCCAATTTACTCAACACAAAAGCGAAACAGTAAAATTAGAATTCCAAAAGTTCCACTATCTTCAATTCCATTCAACATTTTAAATAGTCCTCATCATGTCCTCTAAGTTCTTCCTGCCACGTTTGCAAAAGTACAGCGTTATATCCATGAACACCTTGTCCTTAGACCTTGTGGATCATTCAATCCAGTGACTCTTGAATTAAGACCATGTCTTCTGGCGATATGGGATTTTTGTTGCTTTACAACACCCTACTAAGCCTTACCTTGCTGTTTAGTGTTGCTGAGAACATTTGAAAAACTCGTGACGAATTAGCAAAATCTTCATGACCTATGATATCACTTTCCTTTGTGTTGAGGAAGTGCGTTGATTCCAACGGATCGCCATCATCGACTTTTTTGCTATACAAGTGCATTTTTTTCTGTCGCAAGATGCCTAGCAATTCATCGACTCCGATTCGGGCAACCTTCCACGCCCTGCAGATTGGTCGTCATCGCTGTCAAATAATCCTCGGATCTCTTCACGGCTTATTTTACCTGCCGTTTGGTAATTTCACTATCATCTGCGTCTATGATTCATTTTAAAGACCTTCGTCGTCTACAAGCTCCGGCCAGCGTTTGCTGTGATTAAGCCATTTCGTTGCCCTTGTTCGGTGTTGTTTGTACCGGCTTCGGACCAGCACTGTGTGGTACATGGAACAAAAATTCCTAAAAACGCTCGGCTGCTTCACACCAGAAATGTGACCCCTGCGAGTTCGCGCTGTATTCATCTCTTACACCAGATTCAATATGTACACTCATAAAAAGGATGAATAGTTTGTACGACAGTCCTTTACGCTTCATGAACTATGCCCGGGACACTGAATGAGAAGCCCGCTCTCATCCCAGGGCATAGTTCAGTTTTGGTTCATTCTTGAAGCTAGTTGAATTTTCCCCTCCCTTTTTCACCATCAGATGAAAGAATCTATCTATGAGGTTCGTTCGTTCTGCAGTCAAATCACAGTGGAAGATCCGTCTTTAACCAGCTGATTAGTTTCATCATCCAGGTGATCAGGCCTGGACTTCCTCTTGGGGACTTGTAAACCTCACAGTCATCTATGATCTGGGGCTAACGACGTGCCTGTGGCTCTCCACAAGCGCAGTTTGGTGATGGTTCCACCACTCCGATCCTGCGAAGGAAGTTTCCCCCCGTACGACCAACGCCAGCCCCCGCGTCCGTTGAGGTTGACCCATGCTTTCCCATCAAGGTCACAAACAGCCTCTGGGCCCGCCAACGGGCCGTCCACAACTGAACTGCCCAGGTTCAAAGAGAGATGACCATCGCTTCAACACCATCTGTCATTGATCCAGATGATCGCAGAGGTATTAAAACTTGCTATAGGGACGGAGTCCTTGTGAGAAATCTAGCCAAACATGAAGGACCATGCAACTCAGTTACTGTTAACAAACCATAAATGTGGTTAAGAGGAAACTGGGAGATTTGCCCGTATATGAAGTGGTACCCGCGAACTGGTGTTGGCAGATCAAGAACACTCCACCCAATTTGTTGTGCCCGTGTGACAGCCTCCCCGGGAACAACCCCAGATAAACATGAACAAACTGAGCCAAAACAATCCAGGAATTCGACCACGAACGCACAGACCCATGGAGTCATTATGAAAATAGAGATCTTGAGGTACAGCACTGACACAAATAGCAGTTCAGAAGAGGAGGACAATATTATTCCTTCTTCTACCCACCACAAGTTTGGAAATGAACAGACTCCCAACCACGGAAATGAATCACAGGAGTGCTTCACCTGCCGAATCCCTAGAACACATAGTAATGGACAATGTGGACCAGCCCTTGACAGACCCGCCAGGTCATTAAACAAATAATGGCAATACTGGTGTGACCAACCCAAGGGTAACGATGATGGTGAGTGAAGTATCCCACAAACACAGAAACTGTCAATACGGATGACAGATTGTCCGATGCTTCATCTCATAGCAGTCAATCACAAGTGAATGAAACTGTAGGTGTGAACCAGAGGGAGAGGAAAACGAAGTCCAAGGCCCAAGGGTTATGGCAAGCAATAAAGGCCATAACGTATTGCTGACCGCGTTGCGAGAAAGTAGCAACGCGTTGCGACATTTTTCGGCAACGCGTTGCGCCATTTCAGAAACGCGTTGCGGTGTCTCCCCCTGTCGGCCAATCAAAATAAGGAATTTCGTGTTGTATTTCAAAAAATAGACCCAAACGCGTTGCTAGATTACTTAGCACCGCGTTGCCAAACAGTCACAAAACGCGTTGCGAGCTTCACAAAGGCGTTGCAGCTTCACAACGCGTTGCTAAGGTTAACAAGCCATAAGGGTAATAAAGTATTGCCGCAAACGGTGTGAGAAAGTAAAACGCGTTGCGACATTTCGTCAACCACGTTGAAGTCAATTAAGCAAAGCGTGCGGTTTGTTGGCCAATCAAAAAATCATGAATTGATGTGACGTATTTCAAAAAATATAAATCTCACAAAGCGTTTGCGACCTTCACAACGCGTGCAACATTCACCAACGCGGTGCGGCAAGTACGTTTATGACCCTATTGCATCCAAAACGCGTTGTGAAGTCTTACAACGCGTTGTGAGGCTCGCCAACGCGTTTTGTGAAGGCTTGCAACGCGTTGTGAAGGCATGAGGGTCGTAACGTATTGCCGCAACGCGTTGTGGATCTATTTTTTGAACTACGCCACAGAAAGTTGTTGTTGATGGCGCTGTTGTAGCTGCAGCCAAAGATGTTGAGTTCCTGTCTTTGTTTACATGTTTTTATCACGTTTTGTTCATCACCATCGATCACTCATAATGTCAGTGAGTATCTTTTACATCTCGAACCTTGTCTACTGAGGTGGTAAATGTGCATAAAAAACTGGCAATTGGGAAGTAAACATGAAACTTCTGCTGACACCTCCAATGAGTGCAGAATTGGAAACCTGGAATCACATAAGCTTATCAGAACTGTATACAAGACTGCAGAATTCTTATCCCGTCAGCAGAACAGACGTCATCATTCATTAGCTTCCCATGATGTTGATCCAGTAACTTCATCAACAGGAACAAAGGCGTAAGTACAATAGTGATGAACTTAGGAGCCTCAATGGTCATCATAACATTAACGCTGATGTTAAAGTTAGACTGTCAGATCTGGGTATCAAAAGACATGTTAGAGGGCGTAGAGCTGTGAGCCCACCATGGCATAAACAAAATCCCAGACTGCATTGGTTAAAGATTCTCTTCTTCTCCACCCCTTCGCACACTTAATCGCCTAGAACTTAACACCCATACCTAGAGCCCTTGGTGATGTTTCCAGAGGGAATGATGACTCGGCCCAGGGTCTATAACCCACACCAAGCAAAATCCGGTTTGATCCCAGATTCCTATTAATTTAATGCACGTCTTTGTCAATAAATGATGCGTTCAACATTTTACTTCCATCATCACTCAATTAGGTCGCTATGATCAGTGACAACTGGTTCCACCCCTGATTGCCGGACAGTATGATTGAAGTCCGATGGTTACGAACTGTTCTCAAACTGTCGCAAAGAAAAGAAAGGGGGGTGTTGGAATCTATGTACGTTCTGGACTTGCCTGCTCAAGCAATTAGTGACATCCAAGTTCCTGATGACTTGAATGTGCGGGTATGCGGAACCAGAATGCACGCCAAGATTTCTCGTGTCATCATCGCCCAAAAAGTATGCTGTGTTTACATTGTGACCGACTCCCACTATCAGGATCTACTTTGATATGGAATCTGAATGAATGATGGACTATTAAAGACTAGGCAATCCAGATATAGGGTTCGCCATCCTAGGAGATTTTAACAGAAGGAATGAATGTGACTAATATTTTTATGATCATGACTTAAATGCAAACTTGTTCAATTTTCCCACGCGTGGCGATGCAGTTTTAGATTAATTTGACCAACATTAACTTTTTATGAAAACCAATGTGATGTTAGTCCCATTGGTAAGAGTGACCACACTTGAGTCGCCTGGAAGCCTACTTATACGTATTATCGCAATGTTAAATCCAAAACTGCTATAAAGAGTCCGGCATATGAAGGGACTCACAAGTGGGAATTGGTTAGATGGGTTCAAGATCAAACCTGGGATATGTTATCAAGCCCATATGCACCCAGGACAAGGCTGATGCACTGTATGGGATCGTGATGGTGCTATTGGCATCTTCCCAATGAAGACTATAAAAAATCACACAATAATAAAACAGGGGTTAATCCTAAGATAATAAAATTAAATGGAACTGCGGGGCAGAAAAGCCTTTACACAGGCATAGATCTGGCAAAGTGGAAGTCTATTACGGCAAAATAGTGTTTCAAAAGGGAGATGTCAAAGCAAAGATTACTTATTATGCAAACCGAGTTCGCCATTTAAAAAGACTAACCCTTGTAAATTGGACCAACAGATCACAGTTTCTTCTATGACAAATAATACTAAGTCTGTTGTCGCATACCCATCCCCGGTGTGAAAGATAGTGGACCATTCTGGACTTGCTAATGCACACATCAAAACCAACAGGTTGTTCTGTTTCCAATCATTTATGCCCGCTTGATATCACTAAGCTGGAAGCCTATCTTCCCGTGCACCTATGCCACCTCCGACTTTGCACACTTGGGATGTATATGCTGAACTTCAAAAAATCAAACTGTCAAAGGCACAGTGGACCTGATGGACTTTCACCTAAATTGGTTAGGAATGTCATATGAATAGGCAAAACCCCTCTCGTCTGATTTGCTTCAATTGCTGTTTTCTGAAGGGTTAGTCCCTAAACAGTGGAACGAGCTGTTGTAGGTGTTCCCATTCCAAAGACTCACCCTCCGAGGGAAGACAAGTTACGTCCGGTCTCCCTGACTTGATTGTTTTGCCAAAAATCAGTGAGATGTTTTATACCAAAACTGGGTGCTGGAAGATGGAGATGTTTCAAACAAATTGGACATTTTTTTTATTGTTGTTCCTACATTGAAATTACGGCAACAAAACCACTATTTGCTCAGACTCTTACATTTTCTCCATATCAGACTGAAGAAAATCAAACAACATCTGGTACGGGGGTCCTCATGACTTCTCAAAATGCGTTTGACCTGGTTGACCATACTCTCATGATTGAGAAGTTTATTGATTTGGGAGTCAGGGGGGCCATTGTGTACCTGGTTTGTGATTTATCAATGAGCGTGTTCAATGTGGAGATATAATCAGGCACTATCAGAATTTAAAGTCCTGAAGGGGATTACCACAGGGTACAAAAGTCGCCCTCAGGATTCAAGCCATAATTAATGATGCTGCCACTGATATTCCCCATTAAGTTGTTGAAATATGTGGATGACCTGACGCTTGCTGAGAATCGAACCCATCACATGTCTAGTAAGCTCCAAGAGGTTTTAGATAATTTTCGAATGGACCATTGACAATAAACTGAGTTTGAATCCCAGCAAGTGTCAGGCCCTCCAGTTTGTTTTTAAAAGGGATGTCCCTCTCCAGTGATCTCAAAATCAATGGGGAACCCTGCTTGATTATGTTAGTGAGGCAAAGATCCTTGGTATTCTGATCCAAAATGATCTTAAATGGGATAGAAAACATCACTGAAATCTCAAAAAAAGGCTAATCGTAGGCTTTATATGTTAAGCATGTTAAAAAGTTTGGTTTTAATCATCAAGAGCTCATCACTGGTATAAAGGGTACATTAGACCCCGTTGGAATATTGTGATGACTCAATAGCATTCATCCTTAGATGATGGCCAATCCAACACTCTTGAGCAGGTGCAAAAAAAGAGCAGGCAGGATAGTCCTGGGACAGGATTTACTTTTTTATTCTGATGCACTGAGTGATTGTGGACTGGACTCTCTCTATGACAGGAGGGTGGAACATTGTCTAAGGTTTGCTGAAGGGCTTTCCAATAATTCCAGAACAAATGATCTGCTCCCTCCTGTCAGGCGAAATGTTCATGGACGCAACCTGCGCAGTGCTGACAAATTGTCCCAGCTTTTTTCCAGAACATCTCGTTTTAATAATAGCCATATCCCATTTTTTGTCAGTTATTTAAATGATTGTGTAATATTAGTAAGGTTTTGTACCCTGACCCAGGTCTGTCCTTTTGGATCCTGTCACAGCCCATCCAAATTCCCTGGTTTATAATTTGTTCATTGGATATACCTATTTCTGTTTCACCCTGTTCTGATGTCATTTTTGGTAAATATATCTTAGAAGTGTAAGTGCAAGATGAATTTATACTGCCCATTTTTAATATTTAATTTAAAAAAGTGTTCTGTATTCATGTTTTTGATGTCAGACAAAAATATGTCAGCTTGTCTGAGTAAAATAATGCATTTGCTAATATTATTTACTTTAAATGTTTAAAAATTAAAATAACTTGAACAATAAAAAAAAATACTTGACAAACAATATGATTTTGATTCGGCGAGTCCGCAAACGCGTTGCTGAAATGTCGCAACGCGTTGCTGAAATGTCGCAACGCGTTGTGGACTTTCTCACAACGCGTTGCGGCAATTAGTTATGACCCTTATGGCTTGGTAACCCTTAGCAACGCGTTGTGAGAGCTTGCAACGCGTTGTTGAAGCTTGCACGCGTTGTGAAGGCTCGCAACGCGTTGTGAAGGTTTGCAACGCGTGCAAGTATTTAGCAAGCGTTGTGGGGTCTATTTTTTGAAAATACGCACAGAAATTCATGATTTTTGCATTGGCCGGGAACCGAAACACGTTGCTGAATGAAATGTCGCAACGCGTTGCCGGAATTGTCGCAAAGCGTTGATTACTTTCTCGCAAAACGCATTACAGCAATACGTTATGGCCTTTGGGCTTGCCTTACACGGGCAGAACCAAAAAGGCAAAGGCGGCCGCCAACCCGGGCGATGAGACTAAGTATATAGATATAGCGGGGTTTTTCCGACGCAAAAACCGTCGGGGAAAAAAGTTTTAAATATTCACTTACGACTCCTATTGGATATTCCGATGTACCTGACGTGTTATTTCATGAATATAATATTTAGGACACAAATAAAGGAAAATACTGAGGTATTTGAAACAGTTTTCTACAATGTTTTCGATTGTAGAATTGCAAAAAGGGCCAATTTTTAGTGTACTTCAGGACCTTCAATTTTGCTTTCATTTTCGCGCCAGTTATTGACGCCAAACATCCTCGTTAATACACTCACATAAACTGCAACAACTGTTACAAAGTGAGTTAAATGCCAGTTGTGTAAAATGGCTTGGATGGACCCCTCTGAACCTGGAGTGTCTATCAACTTGAGCAACCTAGGACTCGCCCTTAGTGCTGCCAATTCATTCGACGTGTTGCTCGCTTTTGCACGCCAGTAACTCATCTCATATCAACTGAATTGCAAGCAAGTGTACTGCCAGCAGGCTAGACTAGAGTACCATGTTTTTACCGCAAGCACGAACGAACTACAAAGAGTGTCGCTAGGCTATTCAGCCCGTGCTAATTCCAGTCCTGTGTGTTGTGTTCGTGTGGTGTGTTGTGTTTTGGGGGTGGGGTACTCCAACATGTTAAAGTAAATATGATCTGCTTCCCAGTCAGGATTTTTTCCATTACAATATCTTTAGACAATGGTAGTATTTTCATGAGAAACCCCTAAATGGGTTTCCCATTTTCCCAAAACTGTCTTGAAACATTGTTAAAGTTGCAACGATAGATTTAAAATAACATCCAAATTAAAAAAAAAAAAAAAAAAAAAACTAATTTTTGCCCTGATGTAAAAGCTTTCCCCCTCCAAAATACCCCATCGAAAGGATTAGCTGAGAATTTTGTTGTTACAAAAAATTGTGAAATTTCTAATTCTTATAGGAGCAAATCTGAAATTCAGCCAGTGTTTTTTATTGAATATAAGCAAATCAAAAATGTTTTATTGCCATTTGGGTCTAATGGCATTTGGTCTAATCCCCTTGGTTATAGCCATTTGGTCTAACTTCAAATGGTCCAAACCCATATTGTATAATACGATCTGTCTAATAGCCACTTAGTCTAACATCCAATTTTCTAACAGCCGAAATGTCTAATAGCAATTTAATCTAAAGCGCCTCTGGTCTAATGCCCATTTCGTCTACTACAATTTGGTCTAATAACCCACAACCAACCATTTGGTCCCCTATTCCCATTTGGTCCTCATATCCATCTGTCTAATATCATTTTGTCTAATATCCATTTAGTTTGAATAACCAATTGTCTAAATATCCCCTTTCGTCTAATATTCCTCCTATCTGGGTTTCTAATAGCATTTGGTCTGATCCATTTGGTCTACCTTTCTTTGGTCTAATATCCATTATGTCTATGTCCACCTGGTTCAATATCTATTTTGGTCCTAATACCCATTTGGACCAGAATTGACATTAGACCAAATGGTATTAGATCAAATTGATATTAAACCAAATGGGTATTAGACCAAATGGGGGGATTAGAACCAAATTGATAATTATACCAGATGGAATTAGACCAGATGGATATTAGACCAATGGATATTAGAACAATTGACATTAGACCAAATCAGTTATAGAGGATATGGATATTAGACGATCTGAGATTTAGCCCAGATGAATATGAGACTACTGGCCTTAGACTAAAATGGTTATAGACTAAAAGGGTAGTTGACCAATTGCGGAGTTTAGCCAAAATGGCCATTAGAACCAGTGGATTTACCAAATGGCAACTCACCATCAATACCTATTTTCTGTCTCTCTTTTAAGACATTTCTGTGTTGCCAAGCACAAGAATAACTCTTTGAGTGTCTACTATATTTGGGTGCCTCAACTTCTCTCGTTGCACCTTAAGTCCAGGAAATGAAAGTTTTTAGATTTGCGTCTGGAATTTTGTTTGTCAAATGGCAATGAGCTTTTATTGTCATATTTGAATTCATTACATATATTTCATGGTTTGACTTGGCGGAGTCCATGGTGTTCCGAGCTGAGGATCAATCACATCAACAAGAACAGGGATATCGTAATATGTCATGTTCAGAGTCGGTATGCATAGTATCTTCCTTATATTGTTGTATGCATATTGGGGGGGTACTCTTACAGCTGATGATTGGAACCTTTATTTTTTATGATGGATTAATAAATAAATAAACTAACAAATCAAGTGAAATTTGAAATTTTTGTACAAAAAATGAAAAACTTTTTGGCGGCAGGTTTTTGTTGAGTCGTGTGCGGGGGGCGGCGGACGCAAATCTAAAACTTTCATTCCCTGGTCTAAAATGTGCAAAATTTTCTGGCACTGGCATTGGAGGCCTCGGAAAATTTTGAAACTGTTATCCTATACAAATGGGTATCGCTTTCGGCTGCCAAATGGTGCCCTTAGAAGGGGTGCGACTCCTCAGCTTCACATCCTGACCAAACCAAATCTGAATACCCCCCCCCCGGCCTCCGATTATAAAGTAAATTCCTGATCAAAATATTGGAGTCAAATACCCAATATAATGTGAGAATTAGATCCAAATATATCAGTGGCCCCCATTTTAAAAAAAAAAATGAAGGACTGAGAACATGCATGCATGCCCGTTTAAAAATGCCAAAGAAGTGGTGAATATTGGAAATTAAAAAAGCCAACAGTGATAAGTGAAGTTAAATTATTGAAGGTTGCATCAAGTGGTGGATAATGGTTAAGCACTTGTGTTCAATGCATTTGTCATGTTTTCGTCAGTGTTTGGACGAGTACGCATGTGGGCAGGAAAACCTTGCTCATGTGAAAGGATAGTTTGCTTGTGCGTGCTTGCAATTTGTATAAGTTTTAAGTACCTCGGATGTGCATGTACAATTTTTTCAGTTGTGTTTATGTAGTCCACACTTTTAGCAAGGGTGTTTTCAAGTGTTTTTCTGGGGATCATTTTGTGAATACAAATGCGTGTGGAGAAGTGTTTGCAAGTTTATGTTTCTGGGTACAGCCCAGAGGGTATTAAGTCCGGCCCACAATGCACTGGTTGTGGGAAATTTCACTTTAATAATATCATATGATCACACAAAAATCCTCTTGTGCATTCCAAGAATTTCAAGTCGCCCTTCCATTTTATTCACGTTTCACTAGGACATCCTTGGAAAAGCTAATTCAAAAAAATTACTACGCTTTCGCATTTGCACTTGTGTGTTATGAGCAATTCCTTCTTTCCCACGGTTCCATAGGCAACTGATTGTAATTTAACTTTCATTCTAAGTCCAGGGAAAACACATAAAACTTTAAACTCAAGTATAGAGCCAACAAGGTGCGAGTACCCTTGAATTTTTGTGCATCGCATTCTGAAATTTATCTTGGTTATCAAACCGTGCTTGCACACTTTTTTAAAACTAACTTCTAGACATGTGTTCAGTTCCAGTACACCAATCCGTGCAATGCACTTGGGGGTTGATTCAAACAACCCTACCGGGGTACACCATGTGTTGCAATATTGTTCTCGTCTATGCACTTGTTTGGAAAATGCATATTAAGGGTACGTCACCATTACACAAGTGCAAATTTGCAAGTGTTTTAACCAGCATGCCCATGAATTCATGCGAGTAACCACTCACTTTATAAAGTGTTGATGCGGTACGCCGTCGCTTTTGTGTTTTCGAGTATGCCCTGTACGCATGTGACTTACAAGAGTTTTTGGGGTTTGCAAACACACAGATGCAATAATAGCCATAAACATTTTGCACTCTTATTTATTTTGTTCAATACTTTTGTGTGTTTTTCTGTTCAAGTGTGGCACCCACAAAACATTTGCAGGTAAATAATTTCGGTGGTAGACTTTATTCCAAAATATTCTTTTCAGAGACTGCGGTGCACTTTCATACTTCATTGGCAATACAGTGCCGTGAACTAACTGTGGATTGAAAAAAAAAATAAACCATCCTCATAACTCATATGCCAAGCAGCATACAGTTCTAATTGCATTGTGTTGAGTCAGATGTATTTTTTCCATTTTCAGTGCACTGCAGTAATTTCGTAGTGGACAAGTACCAATGTTGCGTGTCATGACAGTCTGTTGGGTGGTTTATAGCGGTTAGACACAAAAACTAAGTGAAAAGTGTACGACGCAACCTATAGTTCTCAGGACTTAATTATCCATGGCAAATGAATGCACATAAGATGACAATCATAGTCCTTTTCACAACCTTTTATTTATTTGCCTTAACACCACAATGTCTCCACTATCACCATGCAAAACTTCAAAACAACACTCAAACCACTAAATTTGGTGAGCTACTATCTTGGAAATTAGTTGGACACTCACCACAATTTGCTACATTGCTCACCCGGCCCAGAGATAAGAGCCTACAAAGCCCTGTTATCACTCCTTTGAAAGCCCCCCAACGGCTCCACTTTCACCTTACCCTTCCACGACCCATCAATCAATGTTGGGGAATTGCGGCAAGACTGCTTGATGACGATACCCCCAGTTGCAACATTGGTTGTGGAGGCGGGGGAACATTTTTTGTCCAATAAATATGGTCTTCAAGAGTGTTCCCAATTACAATTAAATATTCTCCAAGATTGTGGCTGCAGTGGCATAAACCAGCTGCTTTATTTATGGGGGGGGGGGCCATATATTTAGTTTGGTTATAAGTTACACGTATAGGCCTATGTTGTTTTCACTCTAAATTGGCTTCATTATGCAGAAAAATAACTATTCCATCAGTGGGAAAGTGGGAAAGCGGCAACAATCTAACTCCCTGGTTATGGCCAATGGCTAGATGGCATGTAAAATCTGCCATCTTACCAGCCCTCATGTAGAATAGATTTGCATCATGATTCGATCACAGATTTAAAGCAAATACATAACAGCACATTTTTGGGAAGAGCGCCCTTCAATTTTCCAAAAACAGTTTTGAGTTTCTAAAACAGTTTGTTATTTCTATTGCTTTCTCTAGTAAAAAAAACTATGCCTGTGAATGGTAGAGATTGAAATTCTTTCTGCTCCGTGCCAGACGAAGAACTTTTTGTAATTGGAATAATCTCAGAGAATCTCTGATAATAATTCAATGGCTCTGGAAACGTCACTTCATATGGAATAACCAGGAAATAGTGCCATATACGTGTCTACGCTAATCAATTAAAGTTGTTCCGTCAGATTCCAAGTGCAAGTCAAATTAGAGTTAATATTTCCATTGAGCTTGGCACTATTTTCATCATGGACGGACAAAACTTAGCATTTTAAGCTCTGCGTCTCAGAATCAATCAATGGATCACAAATTGCTTACTTGATAATACACATTTTGAGCATTATCACTCGCAGTACAGTTTTAACTAGATAATTACCCAATACAACTATGCTGCAAAAATCTCAAATTTTGAAAATATGGCACTCTCTCTTCAAATATGTGCTGCTATTGCCTTTAATGACGACTGTAAATTTGAGATCTCGGTTAGACCCATTTTTTGCTGTGACGTTCTTCCCCATAAGGAAGCTTATTTGGTCATAATCTCTGAATCAATCCAAACAAGCGTATATACACCCGAAGGGCACGCACCTTGCACATAAATTATTACAAATGCTTCCGACACTTTTGTAAATCGCATATGATGTCCGACAACCATCATTACAACATAATAACTTTTGCAAGTATAAAGTACAAGCTTTCTGCCCCGCTTTGTTTACTAATGTCATGTTGGCACTTCATAACATAATAAAGCTGCGTGGCAGTGGGCCCGTTTCCATTTATGGCAAAGTACTTAAATAGCTTTTCAGTAATTACAAAGTAGGAGCTGTTGATGGAAGCAAGGACTGGGGGTTCCTGTACATGAACCTGGTCGTTTAACCAACACATGTGTTACAAGAGGGTTCTTCGTGTGGATGACCCATGTGAGACCAGAAACGAATGAATACCCTCATCCGAGACCAGATCTGCTCAAATCATATGGATACCCTATCTAAGTCCAGATGCCCATGTTTTTCAAATGCCACGCACTCCATATTGTCTAAATCGATGCTTACGAAGCCACACCCAATTGCGTACTGCGCGACATCTTACTCATTTCGGCTCATTGTGCGGGTTTTCACCACTATGGAAATTTTTACAGTCCATTGTTGTAGCTACATGGTTTTGGACTGTTTGTTCTGTTTTTGCACATCAGAATTTATATAAACAAATATCATTCTATTCCTTCCCACTTATTCCTAATATCCTTGTTTTGGTCTACAAGCACCCATGTTTATTCTAGGATGAGCCGTCTGTTTTTTTTATCACGAGGTTAAAGGAAGGTTAGAAGCGGGGGGGACCCAGTTCTGCTAATATGATACCCTATCTGGACTGAAAGTCAAATGTGATTACCTATTTAGACCTAAGAGAGACATGTTGGAATTTGACACCCTATACATATGAGACCTGGCTAGTCTTTTTTTTTGTAACTTGGATATGTTACCTGACCAGAAATCATCGAATACCAAGTCCCCCCTCCGCAGATCAAAGCACGGCATCAGCCCAGTAGAGCCATTCTTCGGGAAGTCCAAACACGCGACCGAACTTGGATTTGTCCACCCTCGACAAGTGGAAAGATTATTTTTTTTGGGTTAGGTTTGTCCAAACTTAACAAAAATAATGTTAACATTTTGTTAAATTGGCTGTTTTGTCATGGTGGACAAATAAAGTTTTG
>JAMKCH010035850.1:0-25212 GCA_023653785.1 Ophioderma brevispina
CTAGCGTGTAATCGGAGTTCCAAACGTGACGATCAGTGCGTCGACTTAAGCGTACCGGGTAATGGCTCTGTGAACACTGCGCTGGGCGTAACGTGCTAATTTGCATACCACTGTGGATTGATAACAAAATCACAATCGTACGCTCCTGTACAAGGAGAGTCGGTGAGTTGTTGAAGTTGTATAAAATGCTCCAACATAGCATTTAAAAAGCCGGTCCAATTTTGGCCATTTTTGACGGTCCGCTCGAGGGGCAACACAACAATTTTTTTTGGGGCCCTAAATTAATGTAATGCTCAAACTCTTACATTACAAAGGTTACGTTTAAATACTATTAAATTACAGTGACTTAATACCCTACCTTATTACATCAGGTCTTCACAAGCTTTCCCAAGCTGAAGAGTACCTCGCCCCGGCCTCATGACGTGCTTAAGACACCAGACTGCAGCTCTGCCATCAATCAAGCTATAACTAAATCTGGGTTTGCTCTTGCTCACAGGGAAACGTTGAGAGTCCTACAGACTCTACGGATGATGTGTAATAATAATATTAAAGGTGCACGAGAGATTTTCACACAGGTGTCCCTAAAACAAATCGAAAGTACTGATTTTTGTCCTGATGTAAAGCTTTCATCAAAATATCCCATCTTAAAGATAATGCTTAGAATGTTTTCTTTGGTACAATATTAAATTGTGAAATTTCTAATTTCTTATAGGAGCAAATCGCAAATTCAGCCTAATGTTTTACAGTAAAGAGCAAATCAAAATGACCGGTTTGATCTCTCTTTAAGACATTGCTGTCAATTCTGCCAAATTCAGGTAAGCAATCTATCGAGCATCATCTCATCTATATGAAATTACTATTAACTACACATATTTGGGTGCCTCAAAGTCTCCCGTTGCACCTTTAACCGACATTATCAGTAATTTATCAGAAAGAGTTAAAATACTTGAAATTTGCAAGATAGCTTAATGTGAAGGATAACCGGTAGAATTCCCATAAGTTACTTTTCTTCCAACTGAAGACTTTGACAGAAAGGAAGAAACGACAGTGGTCCAAGATCGATTCTCCAATCAATTACGTGTTGTCGTAAGTGTCTGTACGATAATGACCAATTGCCCTAACACTGCAGGCTGTATTTGTGAGGACGTACCACAGATCACAAATATACACCCCCCAAAAAAAAAAACTTTCATCATAACTTTGTCACTTCCATAGACCACAGACTAACACAAAATTTGATTGTGGTATAATTGTGGTGTATGCTTATTAGTAGTTAGATAAATGAACTATACCAAGCCAAAGAAGTGGTTGGCAATGCGCCGCCCCTTGGAATGCCTAACTGGGTGTCTGAGGAAACCTTACGGCTGAGACAGGAGCGAGACAAGGCAAAGAAGAAATTCCTCATTGAGAACCAACCAACCCTTCAAGGAATGCATTGCGGAATCTCAATGCAAGGCCTGAATGATCATATAAAACTGATGAACTGGCCAAACTCACCCAACAAATGGATGACTTGAAAGTTGCAGATGAGAAGGATGAATTTATCAACGTGGAAAATTTTTCACGAATCTCTGGTAGGATAGAGATCTTCCACCAAAGTCAAGAAAAGGGATGGTAACAGCCCCATCAAGTGAAAAAAACTTCTTGATGCAGTGCGGAATACGTTAAGCTGCTCTACTCACAACGATAGGTCCCCCCACATCATTGACCTACCTTCTCCTGATGATAGGACCTTCCTTCTCCAATACCCATCACCACCCCTCGAAGAAACCAGAAAGGCATTCAAGGAATGAAAAACAGGGCACTGGAGTGGACTGCATAACATCAGAAGCACTCCAGAGTGGTGGGGAGGTAATTTTTCAGGTCATCCACAAGTTGTTCGTTGAAGTTTTCACCACTCTTACACCCCCCGAACAGTGGATTCACCTAACATCATTTGTTCCTTGCTAAGAAAGGAGACCCAGCTGCATGAATAACTACAGAGAATTACCTTGATGTCAGTGGCAGCAAAAGTCTACCACAAAATTCCGGTTACCAAGATCGAGAGCATGTGATCCTATACTAAGATCCAACCAAGTTGGTTTTCGCCCAGGTAGAAGCTGTACAGCACGTTCACATTCCTAATGAGAATCATGGAGGCCTTCCAGAGTTAGCACGCCCCACTCACTATCACCTTCATCGATTTTAAGAAAGCCTTTTACTCGATCAACAGGAAGGTCATGTTCTCGGTCTTCGACACTATGGTATCCCAGACAGGTTGGTAAAAGCCATAGGCGTCCTCTGCAGCAATTCCAAAAGCGCGTTATGGTAGATGGAAATATCTCGGTGCCTTTCCTCGTTTCAACAGTGGTACGGGCAGGGAGATTATTAGCTCCCTTTATTTTTCATTGTGTTGATAGACTACTTGCTGCACAAGGGCAACTAAAGATACAGATTCCGGATTGATTGACCACATCCACGTCAGTCCAGGAAGGTATCCACCAAAGTCCTTAAACGACCTAGATTTCCCTGACGATATCGCCCTACTGGAGTCTTCAATCCCTAGAGTTCATGCACGTTATCAATAACAGCCAGCTGCAGGCTGAAGAATGGGCCTTATCACAGTGTGCAAAAAGACATGAGTACATGACTACCAACTGCAACCCACTTCCACGGCTTAAAGTTTAGCGAGTGCATCAACCATGTCTCTGACTTCAATATCTTGGTTGTATGATGGCTTCCAGTTCTAACACTTAACAACGAAAAGCCCTTGCCTGGCAACAGCTGTTTGACCCCATGCAAATTGTTTCTTTTATTTTTAGAGCATTTTCGGCAATGGCGACACAATTTTGACAACTGATATCACAGTAGGGACATGCAAGAGTATTACCTCCGCAAAACTAAGGACAAATCCATTGGCGGGAATCTTGCCATATAGGCCTACAAGGTCATAATTTGTATGTTATAGCGGCCCTCTATATGCCTATTTCCCATAGAAGACGTGTAAAACTAAATTTTCACGAAAAATCAATGAAATTTCATCAAATTTTACACTGGATGTATTAGTGGCTTGAATACTCTAGCCTGTAACCCAGTCTCGGCTCTGTCTCTGGTTTTAGAGCGCACTTGGTTAAAATGATAATGCTAACCTCGGGGGCCAACTAAAATAGTGACTTTTCAGGCTTACCACCCCAGACAGCCTGCCAACCCCCTGTCCATTGCACAGGGCCCGGGAATTAAACACTAGTCCTAGGTAGGGAGTAGCCCGCCGAGACTGTACGAATCTGTAGGAACTGTCTCCAGCAATATCGATTCACAAGTAACGTGACTGCATTACCTTGCGCACATTTTGGTTAATTGATGCTATCCGGACCACAGATACGAACACAACAGGTGGTAATCAATGGAACGCGACATAGGTATCAGTTCTCGATACGGCGACCGCGCTCCCTTTATCCAGAGTGGTGCCCAGATGGAAAATAAACAATAGCATAAATAAAAGACGGGAAGGAGAAGCTAAGAATTCAGAAATTGTCTTGGTGATTTCTTCCTCGTTTTTGTTTGTTTTTGTTTGTTTGGTTGGTTGTATATTTTCTATTGTTGGGCTGATCATTCTGAAAATAATATGGGCCTACTCATGCTACTGCAGGTGCCACACAATCTTTCCCCAATTCATCTCCATTTCAATGTTACAGCTAGCTTGTCATCCAACTGAACCGTAATCTCCCTTGTTTACCTTCATTAAAATTGTATGTTCAAATGTGTCAGCTAGTAAATTGATCATACTGGTATTTTCCTAAAAAGTAAGGTCCATCCACATATGACCCGATTTTTCTTTGATTTCCATGCCATTTCCTTCCCTATCACTTTATGTGAACATTATGGTTCTATACGTTTTGCTTATTTTGTGATTTCTTCTTTTCATTTTAACGATTTTAAAATAACAAAACTTGGAACTCAATACTCCAAAATAACGAAATTATTCCCAAGCATTTGCAGCGAATAGGCTGCTTGTTTTAAAAATGATATTATACTCTAATCAGATAACGTCCTCACCTGTTTTGTGACGGGAGGCATCTGACCCAAAGAAAAGCCCTGTCCCTCCTGTTACCCCAACCCACAGGCCCTACGAGGGGGGGTCCACTTTCCTCTAACCTGATTTTTTTAAATAAAAAAGACCATAATTTATAGAGAATTTTGACTAGAAACTCCACTTTTGGGTGATAGAATGTTCACAAAGTTAAAAAAGAAGCATTTTCGATCAATTTTAACAAAATAGTCTACTATATTTCTAAGCCTGCACCCACCCCCCCCCAAAAAAAAAATCCTGCGTATGCCTGCCCTGACCAATGTTTTCATTGAAAATGGTGCATGCGGGAAATTCTCCCTCGTCAAACATTACGTTAACTACTGTTCAAGTGCACAAGAAAGTGATAAAGCGGAACCATGGTGTCATTCGCCCCGATACCACAAAAGGGGAAGGCGAAGACTGTCCAATGTCCCCTGATTTTTCTGGAAGATTAAAGGTTACCGATTTGGAGAAAATTCGAAAAAAGTTGACTTTGATTGGTATCAGGAGTGCAAAAAGTACCCGCGGGTTAAATCGACTTTAACGGAAAAATATGTGCACGGATTTCTTTCCCCAAAAGGTTAAACACTTTTCGAGTCCCGCCCCCAAAATCCTGTGTCAGGGACCTACTCCCCGTTTCTTTCTCCTTTTTCTTCATTCCTTCCTAACCAACCTTCCCTTAGCTTGTGTAGCAGGATAATGGCATTAGGTCAGACCCCTGCGCCTGGTACAGTCGGCGCCTCAGTGGGAATTCTCCCCCTCCCCCTCCCAGGTGTCAGGCCCTTTCTAAGGGTAATTTTACCGAAATAGGTACCAACTAGTGCAACTCCACCATGTGTGACTTCGACCTATGTGTGACCTTGGACCACAGACTTGTTCTGTGGCCAGATCAGTAGTCTACGTCATTGACCTCTAAGATGACCTTTTAACCTTTTGGGTCACTCTAACACCCTAATAACAAACTGGATCTGTTCTCCCCTACCTTCTTGCTAAATTATTAGACCCATTAGCCACCCCGGCACTCCCATCGTGGAAGCTACGCGTATGCAAGGCTGTTTAGACCCCCCTTTTCAGTATCGTTGTCACACAACACACATATTTTTTTAATTTCACCCAAAGTCCCCCTATTTATGTGAATTTTACCACTGTCCACCGCCCCCTATTTTGGAAAAAAAACACCAAAAGACCTCTAGTTTTTAGAAAATTTTGCAAAAAATCCACACTCATGAGACCCCATTTGGAAAAAATTTCATATTTGTCACTCCCGGAAAACTTATTTTTGGCTATTTTTTGGCTATATCTCACCCAAAGGCCCCTATTTTTTTTTCTGTCACCAAATGCCTCTGTTTGGAAAGCACACCTAACACCCATATCCATTTCAATTTGAGTGCCTCCCCCCCCCTCCCTTAATTAGCCCATATTCCCAAGTATACGAAATGCATAGCCTGACAGACAAGACAAACAGATCTGTTTTTAGTAGTATAGATATCTAAGGATTTGGGATACGAAATGATAATATTGTCTTCATCAGCTTCATTTAAGATGCATGAGCGCAGTTCTTGAAATGCAAATAAAATTAATGGAGATCTTTATTCAATTGAGTGACACTATCCAAAATAAAAATGATTTGGTACCGTATGTAATATGATCACTAAATTGACACGACAAGGGTTATCCGGATATTGACTGCTAATAATAAATATAATACATAACACTACTTATTTTGATTAGAGTTGCAATAAAATTCATCATCATAACGTCAAATAAAACATCAAACCGAGAATCGGGACTTGAGAGGCCAAACACCTCTGAGCCTCCCAAACACAATGTGCGCGTTCTACAACCCCCGGGTTGGGTTGTCCATGGTCAAGAGCCTCAGTTCCCAGGGCCGTTTTAAATCCTGCGCAAAAAATAGCCGTCGCACGATTGGTCCTGGCTAAGTGTCTCTTACGCACCTACGGCACGTCGAGAGACAGTGCGAGTATACCAAACCATGTGTTTTGACTATGTTTGTGGCGGAGTACTTCCCCGACCTCGGGGGAGATGGGAGACGTTTCCCTGGCAGCAAAAAGTCTACAACAAAATCATGTTAACAAGAATACGAGAGCATGTTGACCTTACTAAGATCCAACCAAGCGGGTTTTAGCCAAGGTAAGAAGATGTGCACAGCACGTTACATCCTAAGGAGAAATCATGGAGGCCCTTTCCAGAGTTATCAACTCCCACTCACCATCACCTTCATCGAATTTAAGAAAGCCTTTGACTCGATCAACAGGAAGGTCATGTTCCGGTTCTGCGACAATATGGTCTCCCAGACAGGTTGGTAAAAAGCCATAGGCAGTCATTACAGCAATTCCATAAGCGCTGTTATGGTAGATGGAATATCTCGGAGCATTTCATCGTTTAAACAGGGGTACTGCAGGGCGATGTATTAGCCCTTTATTTTCATTGTGTTGATAGTCTACCTTGCTGCAAAAAGGCAACTAAAGATACAAGATTCCGGATTGAGGACACATTCCACGTCAGTCCAGGAGGTATCCGGCCAAAGTCTTAAACGACTTAGATTGCGCTGACGATATCGCCCTACTGGAGTCTTTCAATCCCTAGAGCTCGGGCACAGTTATCAAGTGAACAGCAGATGCAGCGAAGAATGGGCCTTATCATGAGTGTGCAAAAGACAGAAGTAATGAATACCCAAACTGCAACCCACTTCCACTGCTTAAAGTTTATAGCGAGTGCATCAACCATGTCTATGACTTCAAATATGTGGTTGTATGATGGCCTTCCAGTCTAAAGACCTTTAAACAGACGAAAAGCCCTTGCTGGGCACAGCTGTTTGACCCCATTTGCAAATTGTTTCTTTATTTTTAGGCAAACTTTAGCAATGGCGACAACAAATTTTGACAACTGAGTATAAGTAGGGACATGCCAAGAGCATAGTACCTCCGCAAAAATAAGGAAAATCATTGCTGGGGAATTTGCCATAAGGCCTACAAAGGTCATAATTGTATGTTATAGCGCCCCCTATATGCCTATTTCCCATAGAAAGACGTGTTAAAACTAAATTTCACGAAAAATAATTGAAATTTCATCAAATTTACACTGGATGTAGTTAGTGGCTTGAATCTCTAGACTGTACCCCAGTCTCGGCTCTGTCTCTGGGGTTTTGAGTGCAATTGGTTAAAAGATAGGCTAAACTCGGGGCCACACCAACTAAACTAGATGACTTTTCAGCTTACCACCCCAGGACAGCCTGCCAACCAACTTGTCCAAATTGCACAGGGCTCCTGGGAATTAAACTAGTCACTATGGTAGGGAGTTAGCCCGCGAGACTGTACGAATCTGTAGGGAAACTGTCTCCAGCAGTATTGATTAACAAGTAACGTGACTGCATCACCTTGCGCACATCTTGGTTAATTTTGACTGCTAATCCGGGACCACAGATTACGAAACAACAGTGGTATCAATGGCACGCGACATAGGGATCAGTTATCGATTACCAACGACAGCAGCTCTTTTCAGAGTGCACAGTATGGAAAATAAAACAATTAGCAATAAAATAAAGACGGGAAGGAGAAGGAGAGAAGCTAAGAAAATCGAAATTGTCCTTGTGATCTCTTCCTCGTTTTTTGTTGTTGTTGTTGGGTGGTTGTAGTATTTTCCTTATGAGGGTGATCATCTGAAAATTAAATAGGGCCTACTCATGCATACTGAAGGTGCCACACACCAATTTCCCCATCATTCTCAATTTCAATGTTACAGCTAGCGTGTCCATCCAACTGACCGTAAATCATCCTTGTGAACAGGTAATTAAAAAATGTAGTTCAAATGGGTCAGCTAGTAAATTGTCATACTGGTATTTTCCTAAAAAGTAAAGGTCACTCCACATATAAACCGATTTTGTCGATGATTGCCAGTGCCATTTCCTTCCCTATCACTTTATGTGAACATGAGGTTTTCTATACGTCTTTGCTTTTATTTTGTGATTTCTTTTCTTTTTATTTAAAATAACACAAAACTTGGGAACTCATAATTCGAAACCATAACGAAGTATTCCAAGGCATTGCGCGAATGGCGGATTGTTTAAAAATGAATAATTATCTCTAATCAGATAACGTCCTCACCTGTTTGTGACGGTAGGCATCGACCCAAGGAGAAAGCCCTGTCCCTCCTGTACCCAAAACCACAGGCCCTACGGCAGGGGGGTCCACTTTCTGCTGATTTTTAAAAAAAGAGCCATAATTTATAGAAATTCTGCCTAGAAACTCCCTTTGGGTGATGAGATGT
Source organism: Ophioderma brevispina (assembly GCA_023653785.1). Lineage (NCBI taxonomy): Eukaryota > Metazoa > Echinodermata > Ophiuroidea > Amphilepidida > Ophiodermatidae > Ophioderma > Ophioderma brevispina. Next base: position 8,336 of record JAMKCH010035850.1, read on the forward strand.
TCACAAAGTTAAAAAAGAAGCATTTTAGATTCAAACTTTTAACAAAATAGTATCTTTTCTAAGCCCTGCCAACCCCCCCCCCCCCAAAAAAAAACAATCCTGCGTTATGGCCTTGCCTACCAAATGTTTCATTGAAAAATGGTTGCAGCGGGAAATCTTCCATAGTCAAAAAACATTACGTTAACATACTGTTCAAGTGCAAAGAAAGTGATAAAGAAAGCGGAAGCCATCATGGTGTTATTCGCACCCGATTCCACACAAAAGGGGAAGGCGAAGCGGTCCAATTTCCTGTATTTTTCGATTAAAAGTTTACAGATTTGGAGGAAAATTCGGAAAAAAGTTGACTTTTGGTATCAGGAGTCAAAAAAAAGTACCCGCGGGTTAGATCGAACTTTAAACGGGAAAAATATGTGCACGATTTCTTTCCCAAAAGGGTTAAAACTGTTCGAAGTCCGACCCCAAGAATCCTGTGTATGGACCCTAATTCCCGTTTCTTCTCCTTTCTTAATCCTTCCTAACCACCCTTTCCTTAGCTTGTGTAGCGGATTAAGGCTTGGTAAGCCCGCTGCGCCTGGTACAAGTCGTCGCCTCAGTGGGAAACTCTCCCCTCCCCTCCCGGGTGTCAGACCATTTCTAAGGGTAATTTTACCGAAAAATAGGTACCAAACTAGTGCATCGCCACCAGTGTGACCTTCGGACTAAGTGTGTGACCTTTGACACAGACTTGTTCTGTGCCCCGGTCAGTAGTTCTACGTTTAAATTGACCTCTAGATGACCTTTGACATTTTTGGGTCACTCTAAAACCCAATAACAAAAAAAACAAACGTGAGACTGTTCTCCCCACCTCATGCTAAATTTAGACCCATTAGCTCACCGGGCACTCCCATCTTGGAAGCGACGGGTATGCAGGCTGTTTAGACCCACCTTTTACAGTATCTTGTCACACAAACACCCCATATTTGTTAATTTCACCCAATAGTCCCATATTTGTGAATTTTACCACTGTCACCGACCCCTATTTGGAAAAAAAACACCAAAAGACCTCTATTTTATGAAAATTTTGCAAAAAGTCCACACTCAGAGACCCCATTTTGGGAAAAAATTTATATTGTCACTGGAAAACCCTTATTTTGGCTATTTTTGGCTAATCTCACCCAAAGGCCCTATTTTTTTCCTGTCCACCCAAATGCATCTGGTTGGAAGCCACACTAACACCCATATCCATTTTCATATGTGAGTTGCCTCCCCCCCCCCTTAGAGCCCATATGTCAAAGTATAACGAAATGCATAGCCCGACAGACAGACAAACAGATCTGTTTTAGTAGTTATAGATATCAAGATTGGATACGAGCAATGATAATATTGTCTTCTTCAAGCTTCATTTAAGATGCATGGAGGCGCAGGTTATGAACAATGACAAATAAATTAAATGGAGATCTTTTATTCAATAGGAGTGACAAACTATCAAAATAAAAAATGAATTGGTACCGTATAGTTAAATATGAGCAAAAATGTACACGACAATGGTTTAGGATCTGTGGACTGATAATAATAATATTAAAAACATAACACTACTAATTTGTTAGAAGTTTGACATAAAAATTCCATCATCATAAAGTCTCAAATATAAAACACTCAAAAAAACCGAGAAAGCGGGACTTGAGAGGCCGAACACATGCTTGAGCCCCCACAAACAACAATGTGCGCGTAGAACAACCCCAGGGTGGTTGTCATGCAAGCGCCGTCAGTTCCCAGGGCCTCGTTTTAAATCCTGCTGCAAAAAAAAAAGCCGGCGCACTGATTGTCTGGCTAAATGTCTCTTACGCACATACGGCACGTCGAGAGACAGTTGCGAGTATACCAGACCATGTGTTTTGACCATGTTTGTGGCGGATTAGAAAGAGTAAGACTTCCCCCGGACACTCGGGGGAGATTGGAGGACGTTTTCCCTACAGATTCGGAGGGGTCCACGGGATATGGGTTGAAGAGTCTACGTGTAAATTCAGTTGCTTAGTGTTTTCATCACCGTAGACCCGAGGGAGGGTCTAGACTACTCCAATTAGCTGTCAAAATGTGTCGCGTTGATATTTTTTGTTGTATATATTCTGTTATAATAAATGAGACTATTCAAACAGCTGGCTGGGCAGCATTTTGGAAATTGGAGCGCGTGTGTATGGAGAAGTCAAAGTTATACCAATCGAATGAAAGTCTGCCTCGTCAAACACAAACATGCGTGACAGTAATTTTTGGTATGGCGCGAAAACGGTGCTGAAAAAACAAGTTGAGAGTAAGGTCAATTCTTTCGCAACATGATGCTACAGAATCATTCTGAACGTCAAGCGCATTGGTCGTGTCCCAAACGCCAAAACCTATGCTGCTACAGGTACGGATCCGCTGATAAAACGAGTTAGACTGCGACAGCTTACTTTTCTTGGGCATATTCTAAGGATGCCAGACGGGAGAGCTTAGTAGGTTCTATGCTTTTAACCCACCGCATGGCAAGAGGAAGCCAGGCCGACAGGAACATTCACTATATCATCCTACATCCAAAAAGCTCTTGGGGGATACAAACAACATGATGCAACCAAAGGCTATGTCCCAACTTGGCCCAAAACAGAAGTGACTGGAGGACAGGAAGGAAACTTGCGGATCGCCTGCTGACGCCGGTCAACTGATGATGAGGAACTATACAAATTGGAGGAACTCATCATTATACTACAATTATAACACAGTAATAAACAAAAAATGCACCAGAGGCCACAATTACACAACTTTATATGTCATGATAAGATCACATACCACAAAATATTGTAGGTTCTGTAACGATCATATACCACAATATACCACAATATGACCTTGTGTGTTTTTTGTGGTCTAGAGCCTTGTTAGGGTAAAGGTTTTCAGATTTGTCCTTATAGGTTGCTTCTGGCCTATCATTTGCAGGGTATGTTAGGAATACCTGTGATTGTTACATTACATGTGAAAATTCGGATTTTTGATTATTTTTTTCGATTTTTTGATTTAGCAAATCACATATAGTGCCTTTAATGATAGAACGATATCCTGTACAAAAAAATCACCACCAATGATTGCATAGGCCGTAAATGTTCTACTACCTTAGAATTGTGTATATGAAGTCTATATTCTTAATGCACTCTGGTACAAGATTCCATATTCAAGAACATGTTTGGATGTATGATTCGGGAATCCTCTTTTTTTACGTCTGTGTGTGGTCTTGATTCAGCTCATCAGGCGCTGGTGGAAAAATGACTATATTGAGGGCAAGCTTTCCTACAAGACAAAGATTCATATTAATTGAAGCCAAGAAATGTCCATTGTTCATAATTGAAACTTTCCTTATGCTAAAGCCCATAGAGCATAATATTGGAAATGGGGTTTGCACAGGGGTGATGAACATGTAAAATTGGAATGGTATTTGACTCCTATGAGATATTAAGTTAGGCTAAAATGGTGAAAAATCTTAATCATTTGGACACTGCAGGTTGAATCGCAAATATTTTAAAAATTTTCCCCCAAAATTTAAAATGCACCTATCCATGACTTCATTGGATCAGCATCAAAAATAGTCCCCAACAAGCTTCAGTCAGTGGTTTTGAGATGGCATCCCACAGTCTTCAGGTCATTGGGAAAGCCATCTCAAAAAGCCATGACTAATATGCTTAGAGATTTATGGAGATTTTGTTTGGTTGCAGTGGATTACAACACTTTATATCATGTAATGAACCAATCAGAGCTTTGTAAGAAAAGTGGTAGTATAGTACTCAGCAGGGATGAAATCCCTGACGTTAATATACATCATTGTTCTCATACAGATTTACCACGCATCAGAGGAATTTGGACAGACGACATCCACACATCAGGAGGCTACGTCCACATGGCCAACGTGTTCTTCCGTCAGAACCGGATGGACGCGTTGCCGACTCGCTGTACACAAGAGTAACAGATATATTGCTTTGAGCATTTGTTGAGAATTGTTTCATCACAGATCAAGAGACCAGAAACATCAGTGGTGGGGAGCTGTGGTGGGAGCTGGAGAAAAGCGGACAGAATCTTAGTACATTTCTTTCTGGCACATTTCACGAGAGAGGGGGGTCCAGTAGTTTGGTCACCTAAAAAAACACATTTCAGTATAATTTTTGTTGACCACTTGCCAGATGTTTTACGTATTTAAAACTCTTGAAATTCACAAAAGCAAAAATCTGGTAGGAAATTTGAGTTGATCGAGTAACAAGTTAGTTTTCAAAGAGATGAGATTTGTGGCGGGGTGACTTTGAACACTTTATGGACACAATTTCCCATTTTTGTCCATTCAAATGTACATTCGTCTGAAAAACCGGCACAGAAGAATTTGGTTTATAAAAATTTATCTGAAAAACAGGATAGTTTGAATAATTGGCTTGATATGGCTATGCAAGTGACCTAAAAGACATAATATCTTTCAAATATCAAATCCTCTCACAAAAAGTTGGTCAAAAATTATCGGTTTGTTGCTCATGTTACATTTGATGGAAAACTGTGTCCATCAAAATATGTGATGTTTGAACTAAATGGATTTTGGTGAAAAAATTACTTTCTTTGCCCCCTAATTACTTTTTGAGTGTGTCTTGCCTAAAATTTCAAATTAAATCCTAGTAATTTAAAATGACCCAAAATACATTGATTACTCAAATTACACCATTTTATGTAAAAATTGGGAAGATTTGGACCCACTCGGATCGTAAAACATGCCTTCTATTCAATTCATAGTATTCTTTGGGGGGACAGCACTCATTTCAATCGGCACTTCAGCCAGCACTCGAACAATTGCAATAAGGACAAAAATTGCTTACTGACACTGACTCTATCCCCATGTGGTATAAATTCCATACAAAAATTCCCTGGAAGTTGCGTTCTTAAGGGGGTCCATGGACCCGGCATCAACGTGAGTGAATAAAACCCTTGGTCCAAGTGTTTAAAGGGGATCACTACTTCTATGCGGTGGATAGCCAGGTTTATCCAATAAGGAACCTCTTCCTCCTATCTTTGTGTTTTAGAAGTAGGAGATCATTTTGTCTCACAGCGCAATTTGCTTGTTATCTGCAGGACGGGGCCTCTCCCGTAACCCTCCCACAAAAGCATTTGAAGGCCTCGCAGATTATACACTTTTTGAAACTGGGTAGTTAGGATGAGCTAGAATAAGTTACACTATGTCGTATATTTATTCCATTCGATTTTTGGGGGGGGGCAAGTCTTTTTATAAATCGCGTTTTGTACTTTTTGGGATTTTCAGGCAATTTTACACTGAACAAAAATCATAATGTGGAAGTTAATTTTAAGAGTGACAGTTTTGAGGGAGTGTCTTAATCTTAGATTGAATTTCTCTTAGTTGCATGCCAATACACTTGTAAATGCATTAGGTGCCAACAAGCAACAAGATATTTATATCAGTTACCGTCGTCCATTCATTCATCACATTAATTACAGGCATTCTGCCGGGAGGACCAGGAGGGAGTTGGGTCCATAGAAGTAGTTCTGACTCCGGGTCACGATTTATTGTAAAACTTTGACAGGTATCTTTGTTTGAAGAACTTGGACATAGAGGTGGCACTCATGTCATGAGTTATTATGTACTTTTGACAGGTATCCTGCGTGGCAAATAACGGACAATTGAGCAACGCGTTACTTTGTGTATGAGCAGCTACTAGTAGACGGCCATAGATGCGATTCAAACCTGAAAAATTCTAATAAAAGGACTTTTTGGATCTTCTTGTAGGGCTATATGGAATATTAGAAAAAATTTGTCCGGCCTTCGGGCAGCTGCGTTGGCAGATATTCAAGGTCAAAGTCAATGACATTTATAAGGCATATCAAGGATCATAACTCCTCAACCAATAGGTCTAAACGAAAATGAGGTGTCTATGCCAAGGTTTTTTGGGGGTCAACAAACACAATTAGCCTATAGAAAAAAAAACGATCAAATGAACCTCCTTGATTTCAAATAGATGGCACTATCTGCATGGAATATGTAATTTAAAACTTCGTCCCCCGAAATTTTAAAGGGTGTTGGTTTAAACCTTCTTGGATTTCCTAGTTACAAAGGCCTCTGACCCTTTGGATTTTGGTACAGGTGGATTGTTATAAGTTCTCTTTCCATGATATCCAAAACGTTTAATCGGCCTCCAATTTGACGTATCATAGTTAATGTTTAAATAAGAAGATATCCTGAAACTTGATTTCGATTGGCGCTAAAAAAAAGCCAATTCTATTTTTGAGTTAAAATACGAGAATGGTGATTTTGCCTAGGGTTTTTGGGGATTATGAAAGGAAAATCACATTTGTAACATACAAGGCGGGTATTAAGGGCATAAAGCAGAATATTTTTGTAGAAGTGAAAAAAGGAAAATATTATAAGGTGGCAACCATCTCCCTGCCTCCAAAAACACTGAACAAAATTAAATTTGATTGATTTGAAAACTGAGTCTTGTCTTCCACTACCAAAGGAGGTGGCGTGACAGATTATATATATTACGCTAAATGATGGTCCCAAGATTAGATGAAGCCATTAGTTTTCAAATTTATGTGTTTTTAGTGCCGGGATGAAAAAAACTTGTTGGCAGTGTTAAACACTCCACCTTCCTCCCCCATGAAGACGAAGGTAGCGTAGACCTTCAATGGTGGACTTTACCACCCATATGAGGCAAGGAGTTACATCCGCCTACCTGTGATCTATCAAACACCCTGACAAACAATGGATGCGTTTAAACACCCCGACGACGGATGCGTTTAAGTGGGGAGGGGGGCACACCTCCTATCTCTGCGGGGGGACAGGCGCTGACCAGCCTCCGTGGATCATCACAACATAAACGTCCTGGAGTTGTTCGCAGTCTTTCTGGCATTGCGGAACTGACTCCCCGTGGTCAGGCGGAAGGTAATGTGTCCGCTGCGACAATAGGAAGGTGGTGACATATAAAACAAGGAAGGGGGGTAATCAGTCCCAGGGCCTATGCAGGGAAATTTCTTCGGTGGTTCCGGGATGGGAATCGGGGTGACGCCTCACAGTTTCGGGAGTGGGGACAATGTTTTGCGGACAGTCTCCCAGGAGGATCCCAAATCCCAGACACAGCCAAATAGTCAGAGGGCCGCGTGGAGTGACAATGTACTTTGCAGTTGGACCCCACAATGTTCTAGATGGTGGACCGTCCACACGTGAGTCTGTTCGCCTCCGTCCTGAATCGTCAGATTGTGGCATGTTAGGGGCCCTACTCTTGGAACCTGGATCCACGGGCAGTCAAACGGAAGCCATGGCAGCGGACCGGCCATGATTGATAGCCTATGCTTGATATAGCTTCTCCAGGTTGCCATATCCAAAAGTCCTCGAGTGGCGCTGTCCATCGAGACTGCCTGGTCCTGCTGGTCCCATTATGGCAACGGTTAGCTGGGGGTTTCACAGGCCGCTAGATCTGCTGTAAGGGAACAGATCCATCTTCCAAAGGGAGGGGACCCGGTAAGAGGTCCAAGAGCGCTCCCCCCCAACGCCGACGCGTTCGTCAGAGGCACCAACCCATGATCTGAACGTGTCTGTTGCATTTCTGCAGACTGTACACCGAGGTGTGACTTTCTGAACAGGCGCATACTCACGTCAGGCAAATCACTAGAGCATTATAGGATTACATGCAATGGTGTGCCGATAGAGAGTTCGATCCATGCAATTCTGAGACCGTAGACAAGGTTGGCAATGTCCCCTCAAGGAAGTCTTTCAGAGTGGGTTTACCCTTGGTGTCCTGACTGTCCGAGATTTCTTTTCACGAACAGCCACCAGGCCGACCCGAAAGGGGCTCGGGTGATGGACATGACAGTTTCTTTCAGTCCCCTCTGGTCCAATCTGGTGAATGGTACATTATGTTTACGGATAGTCCCCGGTTCGTAGCTTTGTTCCGGAGGGGGATTTGCCATTGAATTCTGTGTCGGATCATTTTAAACCCAACCGAAAGCTTAGTCTTCTGGAACTTCCTAGTGGCTGAGGCTTGTGGCTGTGGCTGTGTCCATAGGGGTTCGGATATAACAGCCTTGTTTACGGACGAGGCCCATCACGCTTTGAGCGCAAGAGGTCTCTATATATCCGCCTGCAGGCTTTTTTCTTTGTGAACAAGAATCAGACTCTTTTACCCGAAAAACCTGGGGTGTTTCTGCACGTCTCACCTATAGTTGCAGACCGGAAATGAACACAAAAAACCATGATGGTGACATGGCCTCTTGGTTAGGGCATATGGTGTTTGATGTTCGAGCTCCCGATTTCTACTGGGCACTTCTTTAAAGAGGCCTTCATCCCAGACATTTTGGAACAATGTCGGTTGGAGTTCTACTTCCACCTTCCAACAAGTTTATTTGATGCATGTGTTAGTTAAGCGGTATGAGAGGGGTGTCCCCGTCCAAACCCTCTTTGCTGATCGACCTAGCATCTTGAAAAGGCAGGACATTAGGCGGCTATGGGTGGGGCTTTGGACAGGGTTTGCGTTGGCGTTGGCTATCTTCTGCGACCATCTTCCGCCACCGATTAATCCACGCAGTGGAATTCTGGCAAAAGTAGGGCTCTGTGGAAGGAGGAAGCTAGCCCTAGTACAGTGTATTTCCTGTCAAGAAGGTCGTTGGAAGGTGTGTGTGGCTGTGTGTGTGTGTGTTGTTTTGGGTTTTTTTGATATTTTGTGCCTTTTTTTAATATCTTGTTTTGTTGTCTGTGATATTTGGTGCATGCCATGTCCCGACTATTTATTTCGGGAGTTGGCTCTTTTAGCAGTGGTAATGGGAATTTTAATAGTACCCAAATGAAATATTTATGCAAAAAAGGTCTATCACTATATAGTACCACACTATTAAATCACACAGGATACTTCAGTTTCGAGGAGCGGTCCAAGAACAGTCGGTCATTGATTTGACAATAATCTTGTAGCGGTTCATTACATTTTTAATTGAAGGTCAAATATTGTTGTTTAATATGTTAACAGACGACGAATTGGCTAAATTTACGTTGAGGGAAAAACAAATGTAAAAAATTCGGATTAAAAGTTGCTTTCAATGCTTGAAAGCAATGATGGCTGCATTGTAGCCTAAAAAATATTTTTATTGTTTTATTGACCCCAAAAAAACATGGGTATAGAAACCACCTTTTTGCTCTAGGCCAATTGGATGAGCAGTTAGGACCCATCACATCCTAAAAGGTCATTGACCTTTGAACCTTGAATATCTGACCAACGCCAGAGCAACTAGAAGGCGAGACAAAATTTACAATAGATTTTGGCTGATTTTCATTATAGCGTATGGTCAAGTTTTGCTTTATTTGATATTGTACAGACTGAGGAATAATTTGGCTAATTGATGGAGCAAAACGTGGAAGATTTTTGATCTAAAAGGGGCTTTTTATGTTAAAGAGAAATGAGACTTCATTTGTAAGCATCAAGGACTAAGACGTGTTTGTTTATGGTGTTTTTATTGACCCCCAAAAACATGGGTATAGGGACACATATTTTGCTTCGAGGCCCATTGGATGAGCAGTTATAACCCATCATGGGCCATAAAAGGTCGTTTGGACCTTGACCTTGAATATCTGAACCAAAGCAGCAACTAGAAGGCGGGAAAAATTTTTGGTTATATATATAGGCCTACCAGAATATACGAGAAGAGTCATTTATATAGAATTTTCAAGGTTGTATAGGGACATGTGTCATATTACGCCTCTACTATTACATGCAGTAGATTAACTTTGACAAATATCTCTCTGGCGAAGTTGGGACATACAGATATCACTTGTACCCAGGGGGCCAACATGGGTTTACCTGACATGGAATGCTAGTCAAAGGGTTGTGTGGTCTCACGTGTTCATGGGACTTCCCTTAACAATTCTAGGTGGACACCCCTGAAAATATTGCAACTCAAAACAAAATGAGGCAATTTTTCAAAATGGCGCCACTTAAAACTAGTTTACATATCTCAGCCCACAAATGCCATAGAGTTGTGCTTGTTGGGAACAGATCCATCTTCCAAAGGGAGGGGACCCGGTAAGAGAGGTTCCTCCAGCCGACGCGTTCGTCCAGGTGCACCACCCATGACTTGAACCTGTCTGTGCATTTCGCCAGGACTGTACAATGAGCTGACTTTCTGAACAGGCTGCCAGAGTCACTGTTCAGGCAAATTCACAAGAGCATTATAGGATTACCATGCAAGGTGTGCGATTAGAGAGTCGATCCCATGCAAATTTCTGGGACGGTAGGACCGGTGCAATTCCTAAAGGACGTCTTCAGGAGTGGGTTTACCGTGGGTGAATGACTGTCCGAATTTCTTTCACCGAACAGCACAGGCAGGACCTGTTAAAGGGCTCGGTGATGGCATGACAGTTTCTTTCAGGCCCCTCTTGTCCAATCTGGCGAAGGGTATGTTTACGGATCGTCCCCGGTTGGTAGCCTTGTTCCGGAGTGTGCCGGATTGACATTTGCAATTCTTGGTGTCGGAACAGTTTAAACCCAAACGAAAGCTTATAGTCTTCTGGAATTCTAGATGGCTGTGGCTGTTGCCAGTGGCTTGTTCATAGGGGGTTCGGATATACATGCCTTGTCTACGGACGAGGCCCATCCGATTTGAGCGCAAGGAGGTCTCTTATTCTATCGCATGCAGGCTTTTTGGACAAGAATCAGACTCTTTTACCCGAAACCGCGTGTGGTTTGTTTCTGCCACGTCTCACCATATAGGTGCAGGACCGAAATGAACACAAAAACACATGATGGTTTTGGACTGGCCTCTGTTAGGGAAGATGATGTTCGAGCTCCCGCTTTCTATGGGCTTCTTTAAAGAGACTTTCATCCAGACATGGGGACAATGTGGTTGGAGTTCTACTTCCACCCGTTCCAACAAGTTTATTTGATGCTGTGTTAGTCAAGCGGAGCGGAGAGGGGTTGTCCCCGTCCAAACCCTCTTTGCTGATCGACATAGCATCTTGACACAGGAGAATTAGGCGGCTATGGGTGGGGCGTTGACAGGGTTTGCGTTGGCGTTGGCTTATCTTCTGCGACCTTCTTCCGCCCACCGATTAAGCATGCAGGGGAATTCTGTGCAAAAGTACGGCTGTGGAAGGAAGCTACCCTAGTACAGTGTTGTATTTCCCTGCAAGAAGGTCGTTGGAAGGGGGTGTGTTTGTGTTGTGTGTGTTTGGGTTTTTTTGCGAAGGGCGAATCAGAGCGCCGCTTGATGTGGTCCGCGATATTTGGTGCGTGCCAGGTCCCGACTATTTCGGCTAGTTGCCTCAGTTAGCAGTGGTAATGGGAATTTTAATAGTACCAAAATGAAATATTTAGGCAAAAAGGTCTTTCATTAGTACCACACTATTAAATCACATAAGAAAAAAAAAAGAAAAAAAAAAAAAAAAAAGAAAAAAAAAAAAGAGAAGGCGACTCATCAGTTCGAGGATCGGTCCAAGAACACTATCATTGATTTGACATATATTGTGCTGTTTCATTACATTATTATATATTAAGGTCAACTATTTGTTTTCTCTTTGAAGACTGACGAATTTGGCTAATTTACTGTTGGAACAAACTTGTAAAATTCGGATAAAAGGCTTCAATTCTAAAAGCAATGATGGTGCATTTGTAAGCCTAAAAAAATCTTTTTTATTGTTGTTTATTGACCCCAAAACATTGGTATAGACACCACCTTTTTGCTTCTAGCCCAAATTGGCTGGCAGTTTTATGACCCTCACATCTTATAAAGGTCATTGACCTTTGACCTTTGAATATCTGACCAACGCAGTTGCCAGAAGGCCGAACAAATTTTATCAATGCATTTTGGGCTGTTTTCTTTATGATTATGTCCAATGTTTTGCTTATTTGATACTTTGTCCAGATGATGAAGAATTTGGCTAATTTATGTTGAAAAAACGTGGAAGATTTTTGATTAAAAGTGCTTTTTTATGTTTAAAGATAATGATGGACCTTCATATTTTTTTTTTTTTTTTTGTTTTTTTTTTGTTAAGCCTCAATACTGTTTTTATTGTTGGGTGGGGTTTATTGACCCCCAACACATGGGGTATATACACCATCTTTTTGCTTCTAGGCCAAGTGGATAGCAGTTTATAACCCCTCCTAGGCCATAAAGGTTCGTGACCTTGACCTTGAATATCTGACAAACGCAGCAACTAGAAGTCGGGACAAATTTTTTGGATAATCATATATAGGCCTACCAGAATATACCAAGTCGTTTATTAGAATTTTTTCACGGGGGGGTTGTATAGGGGCCACTGTGTCATATAACGCCTCTACTATCATCATTGATAACTTTGACAAATATCCTCTCTTGGCGAGTTGGGACATACAGCTATCACTTGTACCCAGGGCCACATAGGGTTTACCTGACATGGGATGCTGTCAAAGGTTGTTTGGTATCACGTGTTCAGGGACTTCCCTTTAACAATTTCTAGGTGGACAACCCTGAAATAGCTACTCAAAACAAAATGGAGGCAATTTTTCAATGGCCGCCACTTTAAACTAGGTTTACCATATCTCAGCCCAAGAATGCCATAGAGTTGTGCCTTGTTGTGGCTAAACCGAAGTTTTTTGGGTCACTTAATCCACTGGTCACTTAATCCAATCAAGCTACACGCTTAAATTTAATCTACCCAATATGGCAGTCATTTTTTTTAATTAAAAAAAAATGGCCGCCATTCAAATCTATTTTGACATATCTCATCCCAGAATTAACATAAAGTTGTGATTTGGTGGCTATACTCAGGTTTTTGAGATCACTGTATTCTTGGTGCAATCAAGTTACACATATAAATGTTAGACACCTAATCTGCGGCCATTTGTTCAAAATGGCTGCCACTTATGCTATTTTAACCATATCTCGGCCCACAATGTGCAGAGAGCTGTGATTTTGGTGGCTGTAGTCAAGATTCTGGGGTCAGATAACCATTGGATCAATCGGTCAATGCATAGCATCATTTACCGCGCAAACGGCGTCCCAAATGGCCTGCCATAGCGCCTGTTCAATAGTGATGCTTAAGATCATGACCTGTCCATGGTTTCCAGTCATGCCTCATTGAACACCATTGCTTTGGAAATGTATGGCAAAACTCATTTTGACAGTTGGGGCATACGATAACATTCCTTTTTTTTATAAAATGGGCTATGATATTCGAAAAACTAAACAACGAAGCAGGCTCAGGGCAACCCCTTGTATTACACGCTTTTATTCCGTTATCATACATTTTTATACTATGATGGACTTTCCAAGCGTGTAATCCAAGGTCCACTGCCTGTTTTCGTTTTCGTCAATGTTAATAATCATTTAAATGAGATGATAAAGCATGATTTATTTAATGTTTTTAGTACTAACCTGAATAGACTCTGAATTATACTCCAACACCTTCAACATGTCCGCCCTCTTTTTCAATACAACGTCTGAACGACATCCCATGTCGCCCCCGCACGTCTTACCATTGGAGGATCATCACGTGAGACTCCATCTCATGTTGTATTCGGGATCGCAAATCCTGACGGTTTATGCGGTGGACTGGTGTAACTTTTTTAAAAATATCAGGTGACGTGGCGGGCCATTCCACAGCATTATTCGGGCTATAACTCTTTTGTTCCCAAAAAGTTAATGTAGGCGTTTTTTTGTGCAATAAGTCTGTGGCAGGTAACCATCCTGTGCCCACCACAATTCGGAAACACACTTTTGTTGTCCATAGCCATCCAGTTAAGCAGAGGTTGCAGGTGGCAAACATCACTTCGGAGGGATACTAGTTTACTCATCTTGAGATAAACTTTCCATTGACAAAGTGAAGTTACATAAGCTCTCCTTTCGGGAGTTTCCGTAACCTGACTCATCTGACACACTGTTTTTTCTGACCAAACTTATGAACCCTTCACGGAATAAAGCACATGTTTTGTTCCGTTAAGGTTTTGTCAGATGAAATGTGTCCATATATAATACGGAACGCGGTGCGTCTGACGCCGGTAGTGATAGCAGCGCCAGTAAGTATCCATGACTAAGTTTCTGTCGACTCATGTTTGTATCAAAGTTAAAACCGAGGGTTCCCAGCTGTTACATTCTCAATGATGGCTGTGGTTGTAACATCAACTTCATAAACACCCTGCTCGTCACATCATGAAATGCCTCTAGAAATCTCGCGTCTATCTGACATCGATCTAATAGCAACTCGCAAAAAGTTTTTGCCTTCTTCTGAGCTCGTCCGTGCTGAAGTTGATGGCGATCATTTTTTTTTATCTGGTTGAACGATGAAGGGCCAGAGAGTCCAAGTTCTATTTCTTCTTGCAGTGGTTTCCCTTGGATGTTTCTTGTAACGACGTAAACTTGCCTTAATGTTATTGTTTGTCAGTTCTCACTGTGCGTCCTCTCCCTGGGTGACCCTTGTTCCTATTGAGGTTGTGCCATATCTCGATATATCTTTCACATTTGCCCAGATGGCAGATCCCGTCAGGAAGGGCTTCCCTTAAAGCATTTTGAGTAGCTTGTAGGCTATTTGTTTCGTAAAATTTTGCACAGCGGACACTATGTGTGATTGTAAGCACCACCATGTTGCTACATAAATGTTTGAAGTATAATGCCCATTTTCATTGAATTGGCCTAATTCCTCAGTCGATTTTTTTATCACATAATCTAACAATGATAACAGTAATCTTGCCATAATCTCTTCCACCCCTTTTTCCAGATAAAAAATAAGTAAATGCTGTTACCAACTGCAATACAAACCAGCCTGGAGTGTACTGTCCTAGCAAGGATCTTCATCATGTCAAAATGACAAAACAACCGGATAAGACAACTGAAATGATAAGTAACAAATAAGCATTCCATACCAAACAACAGCTTTTATGTGAGTTCTGACACGGCATTTTTCAAAGCTATGGTGTTTAGTGAGGCATGACTGAGTCGAGAAGCTTGTTTCTACTTTATAGTAAAATAATTTTATGGTCATACAGCACACAGTTTCACCAAAGAGGTCTTTGTTTCAGATTTATTCCTGTATAACCAGACTAAGAGCTGCTTTCCTTGCTACTATAGTTTTTTTTTGTGTGTGTGTGTGGTGTGGGCGTGCTTGTGCGTGTGCGTGTGTGTGTGGTTGGCTGGACCAAATCTCCGCTAATGTGGCACAGTACTGGCATACTATGCAGTCATTATAATTTGTGTTACTGGGACTGTCCTCTTCAATCAGAATGTGATGCTACAAATTATGCCACCTTCCTCTTACATTTTCACTTTCTGATTTCCGGATTTGGTACTGAAAGGAGAAGAATACGCCTTAAATTAATTTTCAATACTCTCCAAATGAAAATTTTGAATACAATACAGTAGTTTTATAGAACCATTCGCATTCTGTTAGGCACCGTAAACTTAAGCGTTCTCTAAAAATTGCATTTCAACTTTGGCAAGCCATTTTGTCAGCCAGTTTGGATAATTTGTAGAGGTATAAAGTTTTTGCATTAAGTGAATGCTCCAATGGATTCTACGACCTCAGACACCTGGGTATAGCCACCAAATCACAACTCTATGTACATTGTGGGCTGAGATATGGTAAAATAGTTTGAATGGCGCCATTTTGAAAAATGGCCGCAATTGGTAATTACTTTAACTAGTGTGCTTGTTGCAGCCAATGGATTCAGGGCCCTAAAACTAGGTTTATTCACAAAATTCACAACATCTCTGTACACTGTGGTTTGAGATATGGTCATAATAGTGTTTTAAAACTGGCGGCCATTTTTGAAAAATGACCGCCATTTGTTTTGAGTAGCATATTTTTTCAGGGTTGTCCACCTAGAAGTTTTTGTGGGAGGTCCCCTGAATACGTTGATACCACACAACCTTTGACATGATCCCATGTCGGTTTGACATAAAATTGGTGTTTGGCCCTTGTCGTGTTTAATCTCTTAGAACGTTGACATTAGTTTTGTCTTGGCAAAAATGATTATTCTTGTTTGGTATAGTTGATATAGGAACTATAATTTATAAATTCTTATTATCAATGACTTTGTGTGATATGTTTCTAAGGAGGCAATAATGCCCTACTGGCAGATAAGCACCCAAAATGTTGTTTGAGAGACTTACTTGTTTACTCTATAAAAATCATCAAATTATCCAAGATACAAATAAAAGAAACAAATTAATGATGTTCATCGTGTTTTGGGTACACAGTTTTTCCTTTATATTTTCAAACTATGCAAGTGAATTTGTGATTAGTCATCCGACAATTCGAACTCTCTTATCTTTAAATAATTTTTTGATCTGACTCTGGATTTACACCAAAAATGTAAGTTACTTGTTGTTATTTTGAGGTAACACATATATACCAAACGAAATCGAAGTAGTCTAGAATGAAATGCAAGTGAATCAACACTCAGGTTAAGTTGGTTTCACTATTCCTTGCTCGTTTGTCCTTTGCATGGAGCCTCCATTTCGTGGCTGGCAGATACAAATCAACACAATATAAAAGCCCACACAACACAATATAGAATCCACAACCAACCATTGTCCTCGTACTCACTTTTGTAATTGCACACCGCTCGTACCAGCCATATGATCTCTACACATCTTATAGTTCCTGAGATGAATAGATGAACATTACACACTGGCTTGTTTGAGACAAAGTAAGAGTATTCTTCTGACACATCTTTTCTTAAATGCCCTTCCGAACGTATAGATCTTACGTTATCTATGCCTCAAAATGAAGATAGGCTTACACATATTTTCCTTATAGCTTATTTTCAGAATACCACGGGTTGTTCGCAAAACTTAACGTACAAAAAAAAAAATTCTACGTGTATACGACAGTTGGTATAAAAAAGTATCTCGGCATGATTTTCGACATCAGTATT
>JAMKCH010035851.1:0-34736 GCA_023653785.1 Ophioderma brevispina
ATCTTGTGACCAGGCATTCCTTAGGGTATTGGTCTTGACCAACTTCTCTTCTGTGCGTTTCTGAATATAGCCATACGGGAAGTGTGACCTGCCTTCTCAGTAATCAGAAGCGATGACCCTTTAAGGGCGACTTTGGCACGAATTACTACGCGCGCGATGGAGATATTAAGTGAATTTTATGCTTATTGGCCGGATTGGGGTTTGCCAAAAAAAAAACCTGGCCATATTGGTCTTGGGTCTACCTATTCTGTGTGACCGACTCATGGTGTTTCTGTGGTGAGGTCGAGATCAGTCTTGTATTATCTGGCTGCAGACTACTTGCGGTTTGTGTCTTCCTTGTGATTTTCAGGAACACCATGGAGTAGCATGCAGTTTTCTCCGGCTGTATTGTTGCAAGTCCTCCATCTGATCCTCAAGTCTAGCGTTCTTATGTTGAAGGCTGGTACGCTCTTTTTTAAGACTGCCAACCATATCCTCTTGCTTTTTAGGTCAAGATTGTGGACTGGTACACACTCTGTTTGATGTTAGGGGTTTGAGCTCCTTCAAGTTAATTTCTTGGATACAGCGGCAGTAACAGCTTTGACCAATGCGTTGAAGATTTGTGGCGTGTTTATGAGACCAGAGACCATTGATGAATTAGTGGCTCTAATCCCCTCATTGTGTTGAGAACATTGTCGTATAGACTTAGTCAAGTCCTCTCCTCGTTCCGCATCGGAGTTCCCCTTAAGTCGTCTTTAGCGTTGTTGGTCGATGGGTGAAGAATTTTGCTCCTCAGCTTCTGTCTTTCTTTCGACTCAGAGACAGCTTAGATGTCTGAGAATTCATGATGTATGGTCGCTAGATGATTGATGGCACCAGAGACAACTCTTGGAGGACATTATGGATGTTTTAAGAGATGTTCATGTGATAATAAGAGACCTTGTGTGATAAAATTTTGAGAGCTCCTCGCACACACTTACTTGTCACTCACATGACGTCGTTAGCTTTTTTTTAGGGTACAGAACCCTTGAGGTCCTGGTTCTCTACGTATTTACTGCGGAAAAAAATGCACGTGGCTCATGATTGGCCACCCAGAAGTGATCTGCTGTGCCTGGGTTGGTTCACCCGTCTGACCCACCCGCCATATGCCTGATAGCTCGGCCCCTTGACAACCAGAAGTACGCGCTCATCAAAGGGGCCGAGTATACTTATGCTCCGGACCTAATGCTTCTGAAGTATAATTTTCGGGCCAAAATATCAATGAGGCACACTATACGATGCTAACCCTGATAGGCATGTAGTTCCCTACGATTTGGTTTGTAAAAAAAAGGCCGCTTTTCCTATTATTATATCAATGCCAGAATTTCACAGCTTTCAATTGACACTAATGTTTACTTTCTAATTCCAAATAGTTAACAAAAGATATCGCCTAAAAAACATGTTGGCGCATTGTTTTTAAAAAAGCTTAAAAAGGAGAACTAGTTTACGCAAATTTGCTGAAATATTTAGTGGTCGCCCCTTACGATTGAGGTGAATAGACTCAAGGGGGGGGGGGTAGACTATGCCTAACCAAACAGCACAGCGAATTCAAAACGACATCACCTTCGGCGTGCTAGTCCTTTTCAAAGATTAAGGGTAGGAGGGCAGCTCTACGAATATCGAACGGCGAAAACAAGATTTGATTAAAGACTAGGTCTGGTCATGAATATTTAAATCTAGATGCCGTTATGGAAATTACACTTATTTTGCAGCGGGGGTTAATTCCAAACCCCGGACGATTTTGAAGGAATCAATTATTCAAAAATTCTAATGATAAGAGTAGAGGACATTTGTTATATAACTGAGACAGACTGCCATAGTTAAAGCACGTAAACAGTTCCCAAATTCCAGGTTGGAAAATCCCCAATGCCCAAATCGAAGTCGTGTCCTACCCCCCCCCCCCTCCACTATGAGCCGTGGTTATAAATTGTAACCCATGCCAATTCCCTACCGGACCAGAAGAAATTAATACCACCCCCCCCCCCCCATCACGGGCCGAACAATGAGTAGGGCTATCGCCAGCTGCAATTATCACCCACTCCCAAACATCCTTGTGACACATAAACATGCATGATGCATTACACACACTACAACCACCAGTATATACCACACACACCACACACACACAAATATTCTCTCTTCTCTAACTCTTCCGCATCTCTCCCTCTGGTTCTTCCACTTGTTTATGTGCACAAATGACAAGAAGCCATTTGTGCTTTATCACAGTTAATAATTTGAAGATCAAATTGCAAAAAATCAAGTTCAAAAATGGACTAATTTTGTCCATAATTAAAAAATCCATGTTGACGCGTATTTGCATACAAACAGTTGACGGACATCCTCATAGAAACGAGAATGTTGAATAGTGTCGCCTGCACAGCACACCTAATTGGTATAGGAAATGCACGTAAACTCGACTTTGTGAAGTCATTACTCCCAACAGAAGCCTCTTTTGTATATAGTATATTTTATAGACTGAAATTACATTTGTTATCTTTCGATAAAACAAAGAGTATTACTTTTGGAAAAATCCATACAGGTTACCTGAAGCTTCCCAAATTTTACTTGTGAACATAATTTCTACAGCGCATGCAGGTGTGGCTTTTACTAGGCACTGGTACTTCATTCACTAAAGTATCTGCCCATGTAGTTGACATTTTACCCTTCTGAACATTAGAGCCAAATTTCAAAACAATCTAAACACTTTACATAGGTACCTGTGCTATTCTAAAATAAATGATGCTATAACCCAGCCGCTCCAGCGTGATCACTCGTGCTTATGCATACACACTGAAGGGTTGCCAAAAATTCTCAGCCCAATTCGAGGTCAGACGCGCGATAATCGCCCAAATCGCCGAAAAGTTGCCGAAAAATAAAAAGCGGCTCAAAACTGAAGTTAGGGAGCATTTAAAACCATGCTTTTGCGTTAGTAATCATTTGGACTCGATTTATTTATTCACTGAACACAATTCGAAACAACTTAATTTCTCAAATTGAGCGACAGTGGGGGTTCGAACTTAACGCCGAGGAGAGATTATGAAGCTTCCTTAACAACTTATACTAGCTAGGGATTTGTTTGGCGATGTTGGGATTTTGAAATCAGTATAACCCATCACGGAATAACGGTAAGGATCATTTATTTAATGAACATCTTTAACGAGGTAAACCCCCTCAGTGCACGCACTGCTTTCAGAGGGGCCCCCCCCCCCCCTTTCCGATCATGATAAAACATAGTTAAAAATACTAATAAAAAATCTTTCAATTACATCAAAATTACTATAACTGCACGAAAGCTACTTAATATACACACAATTTGACGAAAATAATATTAAACATATCTAAAAAGGCTTGAATAAAGCATAATAAATATCAATATTTAAAATGTGTTCTTTGACACCTTCGTTAAAACACTGGAGATTTGGGCAATATTTTGAAGTGATAGGTGCTATTCCATGATCTGGGCACAGAGTACCTTTAATAGCGTTTACCACTTCCGTTTGACAGATACATAGAGAGATTAATGAGCTTTAGCTCTAGTTTTATAAGCCTTTGTGATATTCTATGAATTTGAATCTTCCCCCTCGAGTAATCCGGGGCCAGCCCATTGAGACAAACCCTTGTACATCAAAATATTTCGGAAGTATGCTTGCCCTTGACTACCATTTGCCCACTTGAATTCTCTGTATAAAATCCCTTGTGTGATACTCTGATTTTAAGTGTACAACCCATAGTTTTAACCCTTGCTGCAAGCACGGTTTTGACATTTGATTCTATTACATGTTGTTAGCGTTATTTGTCCAGATAGTGCAGCAATAAATCGATATAGACAAGATGATAGTATTTATATAATGTATTCCGATTTACTGACAACATACCACTCAAACTTTCTTTCAAAACAGCCAAGTGTCCCCCCCCTGAGAGAATTTTCGCCATTTTGTCAATCATTATTTATCCCCAATTTTAAACAGGGTCAACACTACCATATTGTTAAATTCTTCACATTTGCAGCTTTCATCTTGATTTTTATAATTAGAGATCCTTCACCTTTCTTAATTTCTGATATGCCAAAGTTATGACTTGTTTGTGAAAGCATTTAGGTTTATTTTGGTTAGCATTCATCCAATTAGCAACAGTTTCTAAATCCTGGTTTAAACTGTCAATATTGGAACCGTCTTTTGACTAAACGTAAAGTGCAGTGTCGTCTGCATATAAATCAACCTTACTTTCATTTATTAGATTGGTCGATCATTTAATGAAAATGATAAAAGAAGGGCCCGAGAATGGAGCCGTGAGGCCACCTTTGTACTTGGACGGTGAGGTAGATAGAGTGCCATCATAAGGTTTTTGCTTGCTCACGTCTGTAGTAAATTTGCACACCACAGCTAACTCATTTCTTGGCACCAAGAATTTAGCTTGTACGAAGAATTTCCGTGATTGACCGTATCACAGAGCTTTTTTTTAAATCTCAAAACACAGCTCCTTGCTCGATATCACCCTTGTCCATATTATTAAAAGATGTAACATTGGTAATGCAGTTAAAGTTGAGTGTCTTGTTCTAAAACCAGATTGTGCAGATGATAGAAGCCCATTACTCTGCAGATGAATCATAACCTGGGCATGCACATCAGGCTCAAGGATCTTTGAGATAACCGGCAGGACTGAAATAGGTCTATAATTGCTACAATCTGTCGTTAGCCCCTTCCTTAAAAATATGTGAGACAACATCTTTTTCCCATTCATTTGGAATGGATGCAGTCCGAATGGTGGAATTCGAAATGTAAGCCAGAGGCTGGGAGATTTTACACGCTACCCCTGCCAGTTTAAAACCTGAACGATTGCCATCAATACCTGTGGCCTTACCCAATTGAAGCATGAGATTTGTTTTGAAAACATTATCCACTGAATTTCCATGAAATCTTAAATTGGACGCTCTCAGATTTCAGCTTTTTACATACATCGCGACTATCACATTGCCAAGTTTTTTAGGCAAGTTTTGCCACAAATTTTGGGTAAAGAAACCATTGAAAGATTCAGCAACACGTTGGGTCCTTTATATGTTTTACCATTAACATTACATCACACAACGTCGCAACACTTTCATGACTCTTTGAAGGCAGAATCGATTTATCGTCTTCCACTGACAGTTCTTTTAATACCATTATGCTGTTTTTTTCAATTGGTGTCATGTGTAAGATTTTTTACTTGTTTGATAGCCTTATTGGGTGGTGGTTTTTTCTTCTACGATAACATCCCATCACTAGATTTCCCTTACCACTAACCACTTCTTTGAGCAATCGGTTCATAAAACTCACGATTAGATAATGACAAGATTTCTTTATTATACCATGGTGGAAGATTACCCTTGATACTAGATCCTACCTTGGGGCACTATTTGTCAGCATGTGTATAAAATTTTCTTTAAAGATTTCCCTCCATTTCAGGATCATACTATGATCAAGATTATTCCATTTAATATTACCAAATCTTGTTTGCCTGAATAGCATCGCTATCAAATTTACGGTAGGTCCCGATTTTAAAATTGTTTTTGGCTTATTAGCTTTTGTACGACATGCCTTATAGTACGGTACACCAAATTATGGTCACTTTAAACCCACGGGAATGTACCCCCTTGTGTACACGTTGTTTACATTGGATACCATTATCAAATCACATGACTTAGTTTTCTCATGATCGAGTTGGTGTATTCAAGATTGAACCACCAACTGATACTTCTGACATAATTGGTAACCATTTTGCTTTCTTTGGTTTGAGAAAATCTAGTTAAAGTCACCTGAATTATCCTTCACTTCACTTTTACCAGCAGCAGAGTTTTACCACATTCAGCTCCCCTGATTTGCTAAAGTAACCCATAAAATCAGCCCTTTGAGAAGTGGCCTATACACGGTATCCGATAATTAAAGGTCTTGTTTTTTTTTTTGCAACTTTATTTCATCATACCTTTCATTTCTTTTATCTTCATCTCTAATCTAAGATCACTGTAGGTCCTTTAGACCATATATTGCCGCACCTCCACCACTACGGCATTTCTGTCATGGCGGTAACGGTATAAACCTCAATTGCATTCACAGAATGAATATTTTTTGTTAAAAGCTTAGGTTCATTTAAAAACACAATACGCACTGGTTTTTTTTTTTGGCTAGATTTAATCTAACAGTGTCAAGTTTACTGTTCTTATCTCCAGTAATGTCTCTATGTTACGGAAGGGGGGAGCTATACTAGACCTCTGGGCCGTTGAGGACAGATTTTTCTAGACAATTAGTAGTTACCTTATGGATTTAGTGGTCGCGAAGCAATAACCACTGAGAATTTGGGCCTGGGTGAGGATGGATATCACCACAAGTCAGTATTGCTTTGGAGAGTAGCTGTAGTGTTTGCATAATCAAGCCTGGTTTGAAAATTCAATTTGATTTTAATGCACTGGCTGCAAGGATATTCACTCATCATAAGTATATGCAGTCTGGTTGTGGGTGATGAACAAAACAGCCACAGATGAGTAGAGCAGTGCCATTGTTAGATGGGCCACACTATTATCTTCACCAAAGAGAGTGGCAAGGTAAGGCAGAAACTGTCATCAATAAATCAATATATCTCAGTGATGCGAAGGGCTAGGATATTATGTTCAAAGCCCTGTAAAGACTGCAGAATTCCTACCTGCTAATGTGTTGTGATGATGCTTGTAAAAAAAAGTCAACAAAGTACAAACAAGTACTGGTAAGAAAAAAACACCAAACTATCCCACACCTAAAATGAAAACCAAACTATATACAAATATGTTGCAATGCCTTAGATGAATCTGCAGGCGCATTAAGCTACTAGAGCCCAAAGTCTCATGCATCCTCACTTTCCCTGCCATCACTGTATCAGCCCTTTTCATGTTCTTTGCGTATATCAATACATACAACGTACAACACATACAATCAACATCATGCAAGATGGACTGTGAAACCTGAAAGGTAACTAAAGAAAGAAATTTCGCTTCTTGGAGGTGCTCACATCTTTCTTTTATTGTATCGCAACTGATTGACAGCAGCCATTGTCCATCCGTCTACACGCCCACACGGCCCTTACGGGCTGTGTTTCCTTATTGATTTCTACACCCATTGGGTGTGTTTAAAAGAAAAAAAGAACACTTAAACCTTTTCAAATCGTATTTATTTATGTCGTCTATTAACCTTATTTCGTCTTCATTTAAATGAAAAAGTGCCAAAAATTCGCGCGAAAATTCGGTGTGGGTCTTGCAGTTCGCGGGCGAGTAGCCAAAGTCCGCCAATTTGAGCTACCATCGTGGATTTAGCAACATTGTGATTGCACCGGCTTTGGGCGTGTGTATGTTTATGCAATACTTCCTTTATCACTGGGCAACGGCGCCGGTAATTGGCTGAGAGAAATATGTAAATAGACTAGTGTGTGACATCATCCCTATATAGTTTGCCACTGCTCGCGTGGAAGCTGTTTGTAATGGCGAATGGGACACGTGGATACATGTGCAACTTAACTGCGTATGCACCTTCACACACGCGGCGGAAAATTGGTTTGAGTTCGCTCGAGGCGACAGCGAGTCACCAAAACAAGTTCCATCAAATTTGGAGCGCGAGAGAATTCGCGAGGACACCGACTGAACTTCTCAAAAAAATAAAACCGTAGCGGTGGTCATCAAGAACCTTGAAAAGTCCCGAGTGGTACCTTTTACTGTTCGGCAACATGGGCGCACCCAAAAAAAACACGTTTCCACAGGCCTGTGGAAAGATATCAAGGTGGTCACGTTTCCTAGTTTCCCTGGGCCTCAATGGAAGAAACAGAGGATATCTATAACATCCACTGATGATTTGAACCCAGCCAAAAGAAGAATAAAACAAAAAACAAACAAACAAACCAAACATCAAGGTGGTCCCACTAGTTTCAATCGCGCATAACGGGTACCGCAATACCCAATGATCCCGAGAGGATCAGCCGGCGCTTTCGGCTCCGCACAACTCTAAGAGAGACGCACATTGTCGCCGCCCGCCCGTAATTGGTGATTATCAACAAGTACATGAGCGCGTTGACAAGCTGACATTACGGGGCATAAAACTCCTGCTGGAGAAAGAGTCAGCACTGGTGAAGCACGGTTCTTTACTTCTTGGTCGATTCAGCCGGGTCAATTCCTGGATTTGTTACAATCTTGTCCACAATGCGGCGGCAAAACCGGCTGCTGATAAAATTGATCGCCATTCGGAAGTTTATCCTCAACTGGCCGAGAGTTCATCGCCGGTTTCGGCCGGCGGGCAACCAGTTCACTCACTCAACCAATAGGGCCGGGCCATGAGCTGTTTGATATGAGGAAGAGGCATCCGCACCATGTCGGAGATGCGTGCAACTCCCGAAGAAGGACTGCCCTTTCGACAAATGACAGTGAACGGCCCGCATTGTTGTGCCGAAAACACCAGGTCAACTGCTGTAGTTTCTAAAACATTGACGTAGCCGACGCATACGGCTGTTCGAGTCGATAGTGTACCACTGAACTATGACATTTCCCGTGACCTTTGCATTTTAAGATCGTCTTCAATGTTTACACACAAGATTGTGCCGAGTTAAGAGAGCACCATCTTTTTGATTTGGCTTGACCGGACAACTTTTACTTTCAACTGATCTGTCCTAACCCTTGGGCCGGTTGTCTTACACGGCAACTACATCAAGACTGTCAACATCAATTTCTCATCAGCTATCTACTGCTACCTCCCGAGTCCCCCGCAATCGATCGCTTCAGGGCTGCTACCACAAAGTCCAGCTACATCTACCTTTGGAACCTGGCCAATAAAACCACACATGGGAGGCCTTCATCCGAACGGTATTTGGATCCTGTACCCGCCAAGGAACTGATGGCGGGGCCCTATCCGCTCCGATAAAATAGGGCCTCCCCTGCGCCCGGGGTGCGTTGGGTTAAGAACCACATGTTCAAGACAAACTTACTTCTAACCAAAGACTTGCAGCCTGGAGGTACTGCTACCACACAAGTGAAGCCGAAAATACTACCAGCAACACCAATAAATCTTATCATAAAACGTCTGTGTTAACAGATTTTGAACCTTAATTCAAAAGAAAACACATTTCCCCTGCCGAATTCCAATACAATGGAATCACACCACTAATCAACTAGTTGTAGCAGACACGTCAGTGCCGAGAGAATGTTGGCATCCGGAATATGGCCCCTTGCCTACATGATGTCACCAAAAATGTTGATGAGTGTGGTGTCTTTAAAAAAATGATTTTCAATTAATCATAAATAATGTGTGACTAGTAACAACCATTTGGGTGGTTAAAGAAGATTTTGTCTGTGCCCATTTTGTCTAATTCGAAGGTTTGGGAAACTGTACAAGTTTTAGTTTTCTAGTAACACTCAAGCTAGACGTGAACGTTTTTGAAAACATGCACTCTTTCGATGCTCTGTAGCTAAAAAGCAGCCTTCATCATATACTTTTTTCATTTTTTTTCAGAGGTGATGGGTGCTAATCTCCAAAAAATCAGTTTTGAAGTAACCAGTCCCTTTATAGCCAAGAAATCGACGCTTTGGTGAGAGTCATGTATGTACACAAGTCTATGGGGGAGTTATTTAGTGGTTGATCCCCAATCGCTTGGTCGAAGAAATTAAAACAACAAATTCCCTCTAAATTACAAAAGGGTTAATTAAATGACCTGTATGCCGCAATACGGTAAAAATGCACAGCGTCTTTAACAAGCTTGCTGCGAAGAATGAACTAAGCCCAGAGCGTACCGCTTCCTTGTTCAGCTTAATCGCCCTAATCTTTGGGTGAAAAGTCACCTGTCCGGGCCCCGCATTCACTAGACGTCCACGGCATATAGCCATTTCAAAATGAGCGAAGTTTAACCGGAACATGGTCACATACCTACACTGTAAATCAAGGCGACTCAAAATCCTGGATGCTTGGCCGCCCCCCTCCCCTCCACCGTAAGGAAAAGATACCTAAAATATTCAAATAGGATCGATTGCATTGCTTATGTTAACTTAATCATTTCTTTTAAAGGTTTCAATCATAATTATTCCCTAAATGCGATATCCTTTTCGATCTCAAATAATCGTTTCAATTAGCTTAATAAACCATTGAAACGGGAAGCATTTTGGTATTGGCATTGACTATGAATACTTTGTGGTCGTCTTGTTTGGCGTCAGCCATCCTAATAGAACATCTCTTTTAGGAGATTTCCATATTTTCGAGTATTTTATCCATAACATCTTTCCACACAATCAACTTAAAGAAAGAGACAAAGTTTCCGTTCAATGAGCAAACAAAATTGCAGAAGTTTTGTTTCGGATCTTTATTTTCATAGCAAATACAAATTGTTCACAGGAAAGGAAGCGTTGATATATTTAAAATGAAAGTCCCTAAGTTTTGTAGAGGAGAGTAGTTACTTTAAATGGAAGTGAATGAATTTTTACCATCCCCGTGCGTTTCCCTTAGCGTCTTTCAACCACTTTTGCTCCGCTTTGGGAGTCTAAAGATTTTAAAATACCTTTCTTTTAATTTCTTCTTTACATATTTTTTTCCTCCTTTTTACAATTTTCCTTCAGCATTAGCGTGGTTAGATATATATTCGCTAATTTTCGTGAGAAGTTGCTGAAAGATTTTTGAATGGCATATATCAGCCGCAAAATAGTCGAAAATTTACACTTGATACTTAAACTTATCAAAAATTACGGTAGGTAAGAAATGACCATTTCCTTCATCATATATAGTTTAAATCCTTTTTCGAACCATGCTTAAAAAACAGTTTTATCACCATTAATTTATGATTTGAAATATTCCAAATAATTTGAATTACAACTTTTTGGGATTTGATTCATAAGTAGTGAACACCATAGGAACAACATTTATATTAAATAGGTTGTTCTATAAAATGAAATACTTTTGTTCTGAGGTATTTTAATTGCATTCCCAGATCATATTTCTCTCAAACGCTGTATGAATATCAAAATCAGTTTCTCAACTTCCCTAATGTTAGTGTCTACACCCGTTTGATCCATTTAATCTTTAGACCTTTCATAATTGATGGAATATGTAATAATGGCATTTCGTAAACCACCCTCGATAATCACCAATCATAGTTTTCTGCTTACCTTGTCAGGCTTTCCGGACCATACAAACTTGTAAAAACCGACATTGTGTATACTTTAGTGAGGTCTTATGGAGAACGGTCCAAACCTGACCAAAAACCAACTTTAAAATAAAAGAAGTAAATAATATACAAAAGCGTAACTGTTTTTGTACTGTTTTTATTCGATATCAAACAAACCAAGTCCAACTAAACCACCAACGATTTAACAACAGCTTGAACAAACCATAAAAGACACTTATTGTTTGGGACTGGTTCGGGGATGGTTCCATGTATATTGATCAAGTGAAAGGTTTCAACAGAATATGAGAACGTCAATTTAAAAATTAGCCACTTGAACGCTTTAAAATCAGTGGAATTTGGAATTATTTTGTATTATTTTGGAATGGTTAACTGGCAGTTATTTTTAAAAGAGACACGGTACTTTCAAGAACATGCAACCAAATCCCCCAATTTTTCCTCAACCATTTTTTTGTGATCTTATGACTAACCGAAATGCCGTCTTAATTTAATAAAAGGTATTTATTCATTTTCCTCGTTCTTCGAGTACAAAAGAGTTGAGTACAATATCTTATTGGAGTCGCTTGCAACTTAAAGAATCTTCTGCAGTATTTCACTCAAATCATAAACGATTTAAAAGTTTCAATGTTGGCGGAATTTTCAACAATAGTTAAATCTTGTACTGAATGCATTTCTAATGACAACCTACCATCAAATTTGAATTCCTAACCCACAATACAGAATCATCACCTTACGTATTGACGTACCTAAACTTGCAATTCTCATCATTTTTTTATTTTTGCTCTCTCTCTCTCTCCCTCTCTTCAATTTCTCTTTGTGTTTTTAAACTTCTTTTACTTCCAGTCAAATGTTCTACAATTTTGTGAAAGGGGGCCCAAGTCGCCGACCAGATCTCTGTACAAAGACTTCGTGCGTGCGATCTAGCTTCGGCTCATTTTTTCGTCCAATAGCGAAGCACGTTCAGAAAGGCCCCTTAAATGTGAGAGCTGCAGCGTAAACAATGGATCGATAGTACTCTTGCTAATCGTGATGGTGAATAGGTTGCCTGCATGGATAAGGCTAACAAACGTGAAGAAAGACATTTAGCTACTAGTTAGATGGGGAAGAATAATTTAGATACATCAATTCCTGTTTACAGACGGGTGTCCATGTTGTGAACCTGTAACAATGACCACATCGCCGACAGAAGGGAGTTTCTGTAATCTGACCCCTTTGACACACTTTTTTCTGACCCCTTATGAATTCGGACCCTAAACGGAATAAACAGTGCTTTCTGTGAAGTATGAAGCTATAAAGTGTGTCAGAAAAACAGGGTTTCAGATGGTCAGGATAAGGAAACTCCCCGACAGAAGTCACTTCACATACAACACGACAACATGCTTCAATAATCTGAATTTTTGTTAAATCTTTTGTTCGGAATCGAATCGAATCTTTTTTTGACTTCCCTGTCCTCACAGAGTGACGTAGTCAATTTTGTTCAATTTGTGATATTTGGTCTATTTTGGTGCTCAATAATTGTTTTAATTCAATTTTAAAACCTTTTTGGTTTTTGGATTTTTATTTACTTTTTATCATTATAAGTATACTGCCCAAAATACCGCAACTTTCACCTTTTGCGTTTTAGTACATTGGGACTATATTGCTGCGTTTCGCCACTTTAACAGGATACGGAAAATGTATACCACTTGCATATCAAACTGCCATAACCCCGATCTCGAAAATAATTGATTTTACAAAATGGTATAATAATCTTTGGAACCATATTTTATGCATTAGGGTGGAATTTCACATAGTTTGGCTATACATGAGATAGTTTGAAATCGAATCAAATTTCTAGCGACAACTCGCAAATCAATTCGTATCACTTTCAAATCTTTTGTTCCCCTCGTGAACCGTATTTCCCTCTTTGTCTTTACAAGATTTTTCTTCTTTGGCAAATTGTTTTATATACATACCCTGACCAAAATAATATGCACACAGGATCTGCAAGACTGAGATCTAATGATATAACAGTCCAGGGAGCCCCGATAGAATCATGAGGGCAAAGTAGTTAGCGTACGTGTTTTCGTAAGCGCGAGATTCTCAATTTGGTTCGACGTAAAACTTGAATTGCTCCAATAGAAGGCCATGTTGCTGGCCTTCTGAATACATTATCTTTGAAGAAATATTCTATCACCCTTTGTTTTATTGGTTTTGTATCTTCATCAGAACTTTCATCTAAGGACGGTTAGTAAAAAGAGGTTGTCGAGAAACGAAACCCTTGTGGAAGCGATCGTTTAAAAACCTTCGTCCCCGGTTTTGAATGACCACTGACGGAATATACGGGTTTGATTTTGACATCGAAGAAGTCGCTTCTTTCTCCTTCTTGTGATCTGGACGCCGGGATGGCCTTCTGTAGAGTTTTCCTCTATGTCTTACCTTTTCTCTTATCTTTAACATTCGTTCATTTCTCCCATTTCGCATTTCGGTCGTGCGACCGATAACACACTCGACTACATTAAGAGTTGTATGACAATTGGTAAGAATACTTAAGAGAGAAACTAATACAAAGCAATGTGAGTACTAAAAATGGAAGACAGTGCTGTCAATCCATAACGGTTGAAATTCTTTTAGAAAAGCCTTGTAATAAGGATACTGTTGAAAAGTAAATGGAATGTATACTGGATGATATCTATTGAGAGCATGTTTGGCTTCTGCCTTTGTAGATGGCGATTCGGATGTGATAGTGCTCGATAGCGTCCCACACCAATATCTAAAACTGACAGAAACTTCCATGGTTAAGACATTATTAATAACTTATAATACCATTTCACAAGGCATCTGCCGATGGCCAGTACCCAAGAACCCCTATGTCCCATACAAAGGCATGATTACCTACACCACCAAATACGATCGCAAACGCGAGACTGACCAAGGTAATAATTGTTTGTAAACCGTTTAATACGCGGTACCGTGCAAATGCATATATCACCAGAACTTACCGATAATTTCTGGAACAATCATCGTAAGCAATTGAATAGTATGCTATGGTAGTTGTTTGCAGAGAGTGACACTCTGAATTCAACATGTCCGCGTATGAAATTGGTTGCTCTTCAGAACGGTTTGGTATATTTGGATTTCGAAGGCGATCTTTTCGATAGTCGAATTATATACCTGCTTTGGTGTTTCGTAGTCGAGCAGGTCATTGTCTACAGCAGATAACCGGGATGTTGTTAAGTGGCTTTGCGTCAGACGTTTAACACCACCATTTTCCATGTGCTTTATTGCCATCCAAGTCGGCAACATGTCAAATAAATCTGCCCAAAACGGAACGACCATAAATTTCATTACATAACTCTCCGGTTCTATTCGCGTCGAAATATCGTTAAGTACCCATTTATCAGTCTGCTCTTATTAACATCTTATCACTACTAAGACAGACTACCGCAATGATTAAAGCGTGATCTGGAGTTTATCTGGCTTAGATCAGATAATATCATTGGACTCGGTGGCTCGCATTTGTACTAGCACGCACGTTATGGTCGCTATTTCAAAATCACCTTGATTTCACCTTACTTGCGATCGTGTATCGTTGTAACATACACTTGGGCACGTGCAACTATCCAGTAGAGTCCCAGCTGAGTTTTGGACCGTCGGTAATGACTTTGCCCCAAGAGTAATGCGCAAAAGTTGTGGTATAGTTTCGAGAGTAAATCTTGACTGCTGATTCCCATCTTGATAAGCCCTCTGGTGAAGCCTTGAGGATTTTTGAGAATGTGGTAAATTAACAGGATTAAGATTGTAAACTTTTATGAGATATATCATTTGGTCCCTAACGGATAAAAAAATAAAGTCTAGTTACTATTCCTAAAAATTGCTTTAGCAGAAAAAATTTAGGAATCCGCAGGTGTTCCTCTAATGGACTCAATTTTGCATGTGTCGGATATAGTGTCCAATCCCGTGTTTTGGGTTTTACCAATTAAGGGGAGTGTTGAGGGGCCCCATAGGCATTTGGGGAATATGACGAAAGTATATAGATTTCTGTTGTAGCATTTCATACAAATAGTGACAACAATCATTGAATATTTATTAAAGGGATTACATCGATTTCTCATCAAAATATCGAAAAATCATCAAATTCTATTTTTATATTTTGGTATCTGCCATGGATATTCGGAACATAACCTGCAAGTGTTGGCTGACATCCGTGTATTAAAGGACAAGGCAGTACTTTTTATTCATCCGGGTTCGGTAATTTCTAACGTGCGTAAATTCCGACGTGAGATCGAAAATCCTTTCCCCGGTGAATATCACGGATTTTCGGCGTGATAGTGTGCACCCATGATCAATACAGTTGAACTCAACACAAACATTATTGATATGTGTTTATTCTGTAATGGTGTAAACCACATCAGCTGTTTAGTGTAGATTTTGTTTTTTTTTTTGGAGACTCCATCGCTGTATGTCTATATTTATGTAGACGTATAACAAATTTTACTCCTCAAATACTCTCTATTTTCACCTATTTGGTGGGTTTGTTTCTACATTAAAGCAGTTATATGGAATTGTACACACTATTTTTTTTTTTCCTGAATTTGGAATTTAAAAAGGGCCTTTTCCACATTTTTTGAAGGGCCAAGTTGCACGACCATATCTCGTACAAAATACTTCTGCGTGAGATATGATGCGGCGCATTTTTCGTCCAAATAGCGAAGCCGGTTTAGAAAGGCCTCCTTAAATTGTGGATTAGCTGCAGCATAACAAAATGGATCGATAGTACTGCTAAGTGAATGGTGAATGACGGTGACGCATGGATGAGGCTAAAACAGAACAAAGAGAAGACAAGTTAGTAACTAGTTAGCTGGGAAAGAAGAAATTAATTACAGCAATTACTTTTGTTGAAGTGGAAGGGGGTAGCAATGTTGTGAACCTGGGTAACAAATGACCACCATTAGCCGACAGAAATGGGAGTTTCTTGTTTAATCGGACCCATTTGACACACTTTTTTCTGACCAACACTATGAATTCGGACACCTTAACGGAATAAATTAAACATGTGATTTATTTGTGAAGTAGGATTATAAGAGTTTTGGTATGGCTTGTCAGAAAAAAAGGGTGTTTAAGAAAAAAAAGGGTGGTAGTTTGTCAGATGGGTCAGGATAAGGAAACTCCCGCCGACAGAAAGTTACTTCACAGACAAACACGACAAAATGCTTCAAATAAGTCTGAATTTTTGTTAAATATTTTTTTCTGAAATCGATATAAATCTTGAACCTTACCTGTACTCACTAGTGAAGTAAGTCAATTTTGTCAATTTGTGATATTTGGTCTCTATTGGTTCTCAAATAGTGTTTTTATTCAATTTTCCCAAATCGAAAGCGAAAGTTATTTTACTTTTGTATTCATTATAAGTTTATTAGCTGCCACAACAACATACCACCGCCACAATTCCACTTTTTTGTCGTTTTAGTAACCTTGGACGTAGAGTGCGTTAGCCCCTTTAACAGGTACGGGAAAATAGTATACGTCACTTGTCATATCAAATGCCATAAACACCCGATTCCGAAAAAATGGATTTTACAAAATGGTATATAATCGTTGGAACCATATTTTATGCATTATAAGCGTGTGATTTCACATTTGCGATACAGGAAGATATAGTTTGAAATCGAATCAAATTTCTAGCGACACGCTCTCATCAATTCGTATCACTTTCAAACTCGTTTTTCTCAGAAACGTTTTTTTCCTGCTTTTTCTTTACAATTTTTTTTCTTGCAAAATTGTTATTATATACATACCTGAACAAAATAATATGGCACACATGATCTGCAAGACTGAGATGCTAATGATATGACAGTCCAAGGGAGCCCCGATAGAATCATGGCAAAGTATGTTAGCGTAAGTGTTTTCGTAGCGCGAGAGTTCTCAATTTTTGTCGACGTAAAGCTTAATTGCTTTCCAATAGAAGCCAATGTTGCTGGCCTTCTGAATACATTGTCTGTAGAGAAATACTTTCTTAGCATCCTCTTGTTTTTATTGGTTGTAACTTCATCAGAACTTTCATCGAATGACGGGTTTGTAAAAGAAGTTGTCGAGAACTGAAATCCTGCGGAAAGCGATCGTTTAAAAACATGTCGTCCCGGTTTTGATGACCACGAGGAATATAACGGGTTTGATTTTGACAACGAAGAAGTTACTACTTCCTCTGCATGGTGATCTGGACGTGCTCGAGATGGCCTTCTGTAGAGTTTTCCTCTATGTCTTACCTTTTCTCTTAGCTTTACATTCGTGCATTTGCTACGGCATTTCGCGTTTCGAGCGATCCGATAAACTCGCACATACATTATAGTTGTAATAACAATTGGTAGAATACTTAATAGAGAAACTGAAATTACTAAAGCAATTTGAGTACTATAAAATGGAAGGCAGTGATTGTCAATCCATACGTGTTGAAATGCTTTTGAAAAAGCTTGTAACAAGGAGACCGGTGACCAGAGTAAAATTGGAAGGATATACGTGGATGATATCATTATGAGAGCGTGTTTGGCTGTCTGTCTTTGTAGATGGCGAATCGGATGCGATAGTGCTCGATAGCGGTCCACTGCAATGATCAAAACTGACAGAAACGTTGCATGGGTAAATATATGATTAATAAACTTATACACTTCACAAGCATGTTTCCCGAATGGCCAGTACCCAAGAACCCAATATGTCCCATACAAAGGCATGATTACAATACCACCAACCAAATCGCAAACAGCGAGACTGACAAGGTAATAATTGTTGTACCGTTTAAGACGCGGTACCGTGCAGAAGGTATATATCACCAGAACATTACCGATAATTGCTGGAACAATCATCGTAATGCAGAAAGTTGCTATGAGTATTTGTGCATAGAGTGACAAATCTGAATTCAACCAATGTCCTGGCGTATGAATTGTTGGCTCTTCAGAACGGTTGGTATATATTGGATTTCGAAGGCGATCTGTTTCGATAGTCGAATTATATACCTTCTTTGGTGTTTCGTAGTCGAGCAGGTCATTGTCTACAGCAAGTATACCGGGCATTGTGTTAAATGTTTGCGTCAAGATGTTAGTAACATCATTTTCCATGTGCTTCATTGCAATCCAGGCTCGGCAATCATGTCAAATAAATCTGCCACCGGAAACGATCACAAAATTTCATTACATAACTCTCCGGTTCTATGGCGGCGTACGGAAATTATCGTTATGTACCCACTTTATCAGTTGCTCTTATTAAACATATGATCACTTAGAAAGACTACCGCGATGATTAAAGCGTGATCGGATATTTTATCTGGTCTTAAATCAGATAATATCATTGGACTCGAGTGGCTCTGCATTTCTAACTAGCACGCACGTTTTTTTATGTCGCTAGTTCGACAATCACCTTGATTTCACCTTACTTGCGATCGTTATCGTGGTAAAATCACACCTTGGGCCACGTGCACTAGTCCAGTAGAGTCCAGCTGTAGTTTGGACCTTGCGTATGATTCCCAAGAGTATGCGCAAAAAGGTTTTGATAGTTTCGAGGGAAATATTGACTTGCTGCATTCCAAATCTTGATAATAGCCCTCTGTCAGCCTTGAGGATTTTTGAGAAGGTGGTAAATTAACAGGATACAGAGTGTGAAACTTTCATACGGAGTTAATATTCATCTGGTCTACGGAATAAAAATAAAGTATAGTTAGCTATTCCTAAGAAAAATGCTTTTAGTCATAAACAATTAGAATCCGCAGGTGTTCTCTAATGGACCAAATTTTTCATGTTGTCGGATAGTAGTGGCAAAACAGTGTTTGTTACAATTAAGGGGGAATTGTTGAATAGGGCCCAATCGGCCCCATGTGGGGAATCATGAAGAAAGTATATAGATTTCTGTTGTAGCATTTCCATACAAAAATGTATGCAACAAATCATTGAATATTTATTAAAGGGATTAGCAGCGATTTGCTAATCCAAAAACATCGAAAAAATCATCAAAAAGTCTATTTTAGATTTGTACTTGCCTGGAGATGGCGAACATAACATGCAAGGGTTGGCTTGAAATGCCGTGTATTAAAGACAACGTGGCAGTACTTTTTATCCGATTCTGTAATTTTTTTTCTTCTACGTTGGTATCTAAATTCCGGATTGAGATCGAAAAGCCTTTCCGGTGAATATCACGGATTTTCGGCGTGATATTGTGCATCATGATCAATACAGTTTGAACTCAACACAAACATTATTGATATTTGTTTATCTGGACTGGTGTTAAAACCACAATCAGCTGTTTAGTGTAGATTTTGAGACTCCATCGCTGTATGTCTATATTTGTGGGAGACCGGTATAACAATTTCCTCAAACTCCATTTATTTCACTATTTGGTGGTTTAGTTCTACATTAAAGCAGTTATATGGAATTGTACACACTTTTCAGATTGAAGTTAAAAAATGCATTTTCACATTATTTTCGATTTCTCGAATTATCGCTGTTGCTAAGCCCTTTAATCTTTGCCTGGAGATGGCCAGCGCAAACATGTGTTGAAAAAAAACCCATGTGCGCTTGGCCGGACTCGAACCGGCAATACCTCCGTATACTAGTGACCGTTCTCGCCCTTACCAATTGAGCTAACAAGCCAGGGTTGGTTAGAGGAGCGATAGATATTATCTATAGGGGTTAGGTCCGATAATATCTATCGCTTGTCTGCCTGGAGAACTAAGTAGTTTTAAAATTTAAAAAACTCAATTATTAATGTACCCTATGGATAAGCAGTTTTTGGCCTGTGTCGGGCAAACACAAATTAAAAGGTTGAAGACATAACAACTATAAATCTTTTTAATCTTCGGATTGCATAAATAGGTACATCCTTAACCCCAAGTTTAACAAGTTCTACTCTTGTCCCACCCTCTATCTCAAAATGCTCAAGTATGATAAAATGGCGTTATTAAGATTTGGAATCTTCAGAAGGTCAATGTTCCCTAGAAAACTGCACAAATATTTATACTCTTTTAAAAGGTCATATGGACCAACCACAGGGACTAATTCTTTTGTTTTGTTTTAAACAAGGGGGGCATAAACCAGATTGTTAACCGCTATTTTGAGGTCTACCTTGGATTCATTGAAGTAATGCAAACTATAAAGAAATTCTATGGAAAAACGTAGTTCTTCGTTTGCTATATAGACCGTATTCAATTAGATAGACATGTTGGTGGACAAGATAGACGCTTCCAGTACTTTACAATAATCACCTGTCAAGGATCCTGTGCAATCGCTAAACATGGATCGATTGACAGCTTAATGTAATCGTAGTCATGGAATGTATGAATCTTGTCCACAACTGTCTGGTGGTTTACGTCATATTGAATACTGTATATTGAGTAATACATTTGCATATGATAATTTATGCGATAAATCAGTTCATATCATTGCGATGCCACTGGCCGCTGCTTCAGCTGCCACATGCGTCGCTTCTGCTGCTATGTCATGCGATGGTGGTGGGCGGGCTTATTTACGTAATCGTTGAAAATGACGTATTGTCTCAAAATTTATTGCCTTCTAAAATATTATCTAATCGGGACCGTGTGAAAAAACCGTGCTGACGTTATAAGAGAGGAAAACTGCTCCTCAGGTCCTGGTATCCTCGTGTGTATCAAAAGTGTACAGGATTCTATTATGCAGATTTCTGGGTTCAAGTATTTCACTTGAGCACATTCAAAACTTGGTATAAACCATTAAGAGTTGTGTTTAAAAATGTTAATTTTAATGGGATGGGTTGACGAGCTGTTTAGCGAAATAAATCGCAATATTTATTTGCACTTTATTCCGTTATTTTTTTGTTTATTGATGTTATTTTTGCTTATTAGTGTCAATCAAAATGAACCAGTTACTTAGAAAACTGTCTTGAGGGTAAGTGGTTCGTGTAAATTATTAAGTATTTTTTGAATTACTAGTGTCAGAACGAACCAGTTACTGAGACAACTGTCGTAAACTGTGCTGTGGTGACGTGTAGTCTTTAACGGAATAAATCGCACATATCTACTTTACTCCTTATTGAGTCAATTGGGTGACTGGTGTCTCTTAGGCTATTCCTCTTCATTACCTGTGGGCACTTAAAATTGTCCCCATGAAGCTTAATAACGTCCCCATAAGACATTGCGTATCCGTACACACACACACACCAACATACTTGTAAACACCGGCAAATGCGGACTTTGAGTTTATACCGGTAGAACGCGGACATTCTTATTTTTCCTATCCAACTGGGGACATTCAGTAGTTAGGCAGTTTGGCCGTAGCGGTCGCTATTTAGAAAGTAATAATTCAGAGTGACATCAACCATGCACAAGATGCACTCCATCCAACTTGTACACCAACCGGAATGTATACCGTCAAATCGCGGACATCAAAGATGGTGGAAGAATAATTGAACAGTGCATTAATCAGTACCGACCGAAAAAGAAAACCACAATAATTCTAACCGCGGACGTCCCCGTTTCCTGTGTGTCCGCGGTTAGAAGGTGTTTCCTCATAAAAAAAAAAAAAAAAAAAAAACACACACACACATTCACACACACCCTCACGCACACCCACCAACACACACACACACACATCCACACACACGCACATCCCACGCATCCCCCACCACACACACACACACACCACTTCATACTTCCCATCCGAACTCATTCGAAGGGGACCTGAGATATGTCTCAAAAGATGTTCAAAGATGTGACTTTGGTTGTAATAATCCAGAGTCTTCAAAGGTATCTATGTCATTTTCAAAAGTTATAACTTGTTTCTTCTTCAAACCATGAATCTCAGTCGTGCTATTAGGTATTAAGCTAACACAGGAAACACCTTGTAAATACCATCTATTTGCTTTTGATGCTATCCTAGCTATGTGTTATAAGGAAATTACGTGATTTCAGATTAGGCACAATCTCGTTGCTCTACGCCTTTTAGTGTCCAAGTGATGGATAAGATGTAAATAATGTTTGTGCTTTATGTATTAACACGCATTGAAAAAGAAGCAAATTATTAACAGCCATAGATATTATCATGATGATGACGTGCAAGGAATTCATCTTTGACTTTATTAAATGCCGCTCAGGTGCTTACGTTGTTAAAGTAATTTTTCCTCATCAATTGGCATAAAGTGGGATCGTTTTCTTATAGAAGCTGTAACGACGTTTTGATTTGGACTACCGTTCACGTCGAGTTATTATAAGCGTGTCTTATTTCCAATTGCGCATCCGTATTTCTTCTTGAATTTCTTTCGATCCAAATGAGTGATATTACCAACACAATTGAAAATTCCAAGACTTGGACTTTGTGCGTTGATCGTAACTGCAACAGAAATCGACAGTGGAATTTGTACCAGTAGTTTATCTCTCCATGTCCACGTGAAGCGGCTTATCTGTTTCTATTAGACCGATGAGAAGAAGACAGCAAAGCCAATTGAGTTCAAATGTCGTTCATCTCATTTATTTTTATGAAGTAGCCGAAGCCCAGGCCTGTCTTTCAATATAGGTAAGTAGAGGGACTACGCTTTCCTGAAAGGCAAACTTGATATTGTAAAACCCAAATTTTAAATATTCTTTGAATCTAATTGATGTCATCATTTTGTTGAATGCCAGTTAAATCGGTGCCAGAATGAAAAGCAATACCTATTTTTAACTTTATAGGTGCCTCTCTAGCAGCTGGAACAGCCTCAGAAGAGTTATATAGATCATTCGAACATCCTGTAAATAACTTTAGTAAGTGAGGAGAAAGCGAAAACATCTCTGATGGAATCCACGATTAGGACAACTGAATGTCCACCGAGCACACCAGAAGAAATGGCGAACATTACTCTCACAACTGATAGGAGTAACGCGATGTCCTCTCTGTTCTCCAACGTTGAAGAAGACTACTCGAGTACAGACACAACCCCTGTTTCAGTCTCTCAAACCCATTTCTCCTTTAAAAATAAAGTATGAGTTTTAGTGTTCCTTGGGTATCCCTTTGACTATTGATGGACGTAGCCCGGGCCCCCAAGGTGCCGGTGACCAGTCATATAGGTTGCCCTACATGGAAATACATGTAACATTAAAGACACTATAGTGATGTATCCGAAGAACTCAAAAATATTATATTGAAATTGCAGGAACTAGCTTAAAAGGGAGGACGCCTGTAGACTTCTCACTAAGTTCTTTTTTCCTTCCAACTGAACAATTGACAGAAAAGGAAGAAAAACGGCAGTGTTCAAAGATACGAATCTCCATTCAATTACTTGTTGTCGGAAGTGTCCGAACGGACACTAATACCTAAATATCAGATTTTGTCCTTGGGGGCTTGGGAGTTGCTTCTGGACCTACCATCATTTGTAAGGGTATGTAGGATACCTCATACTTTGTTTGCAGACATGCAAATCTGATTTTTGATGATTTTTTTCGATTTTCTTATTTAGCAAATCGAAAAAAACAAAAAAACAACTGATAGTGTCTTTAAACATTCTTTGTAAGGGTGAATGCGGGGGCCCCCCCCCCCCCCCCCCCCTATTCAAACTTTCCATGTGTATTAAGGCACACATTCGATTTATCAGAGGTATGCATTTGCCTCAAGCGCAATTGGCTAATAAGAGCTATAAGTAGGGATCAATTTCTTTGATCCCCGTGCACGAGTAGGTTTCTACAGTGTGTATAGCAAAAAAAAAAAAACCAAAACACATGTACTGAAACGTATTTTGGCCTTTCACTGGACCATTAACTTTTCGCGGGAAGTAGAATATTTTCTATTTTGAAACTCACTTTATAATATCCGATAGGTATCCGGTCCACACGGATTGCAAATGTGGTGCATCTGTTTATAACATGCGTTTCTGCCACTGAATGCTTTTCGCATTATGGCACGTGAAATTTTATGAATAGCCTTCATTCATCGCTAGAATAGAGGTTTTGATTTAACATGTGCTTCATAATGTAAGGAGGCCTGCATTGTTCGCTTTGGGCGGCACTCTTTGATGGGTCCAGGCTTAACGTCCTCCTAATCCAAAATGATTCACGTTATTAAGTTAGAGCAGCTAATTAATACTTTTAATTTTGAGAGGGGATGGGTTGAGAGAAAGAAATTACTCCTATATGAAGTATGAGATGTATATATAAACATAGGCTTGTCACTCTTTCAAGGTTTAGTTCCCCTTTAATAGCAAGCTAAAATGACAAAGCCCGCCATCTAAAGGAAAAGGTAAAAAACACTTTGCACACATCACGTAAGTCTATGGCACTCAGTTGGCGGTCACGAATTAAATCCAAGAGATTGATACATACATTTAAAAAACACACCCCGTAATGGATTTGGAATTTAATAATAACACAAAGGTAATAATTACGGCATCTCAAATTATTCTTATATAAAATTTAAAAATAAAACGGCTGCAATTACTTTCTTCTTTATGAGTTCTGGTCTCAAACATGCAAACATCCACATGTACAAGCAGAGTCTTGA
Source organism: Ophioderma brevispina (assembly GCA_023653785.1). Taxonomy (NCBI): domain Eukaryota; kingdom Metazoa; phylum Echinodermata; class Ophiuroidea; order Amphilepidida; family Ophiodermatidae; genus Ophioderma; species Ophioderma brevispina. Next base: position 24,633 of record JAMKCH010035851.1, read on the forward strand.
TCAGTCTTGAAAAGAAAAAAAAACATGCAAGTCTCTTTCAAATGAAAAATTCCCCCAATTAAATCAACTTAATATTATGTAAATTGACAATTTCCAGTTTCAAGGTGAGATATCTCTTATTCATTTTCAAACGGTAACACCACTTCACACAACTTGAAGGTGTGGTCAGTAGTTTGTTACGTGAGTGGGCCTACAGTTCACGCAATGGTATGATTATTATGTGTGCGCAAAGTGGTTTTTGATCATTTTTCTTTCTAGTCCGTAAATTGTATGATTTGACCCAACACAAAATGGCAACAAAACATTTTGGGTTAATATACTGTGAAATAGTCCAAAAATAATATATTAAAGTCTACCAAAATCAAACCTAGTGGAACATGTAAAAATCAGAGGGCAACCATTTGTACAGGGGTATAAAAAAGTAGAATGTTCGAATTGCTTTAAATGATGTACCAATTTATTGGGATACTTCCTAAGGTTTAAAAGGTATAGTTTGCGACTATCTACGCTTTTAGTTTTAGTACAATAGGCACATAACAGTTCGAGGTCATCCTGGGTAAAGTCATAGATGGTCCGGATTTTGATCGGACTGGTTGTAACTGTTAAATTTGTCCACTAGATAAGATCTATATAAGAATTACAGAGCTATGCAGTAGATGCAGAGCTAACTCTTCAGGAATCACTAATTGAAGGTAAGGAATAGAAATTTCTTTTGTGACCTATACCTTAGCTACCCCAAAATTATCCCGAGGAGAGTTAGAGCAAAATCAAAGGTGTATAGTGAACTCCCTTACTATTATGTCGGTATGAAAACCTTATGATTCATTCATAAATGTATAGTGCGCATATGGTGAAATCAGTTTCTGACAATTATCTTAAACCTCAAAAGTCTTTTACTTTTGGATATAAAAATATATTGACCCCTAACGTGACCATTCCGACATTTTAGTTGTCTTGCAAACCTCCAGGTCCAACGGTTCTGTAGATTCCAGTCAGTATACTTCGCCCCAAAAGGGGCGTACCACCCAAAAAGGGGCGTGGCCATTTCACAGCATTTTCGGCGTCAATGGGATTTGTTACCAACCAATATTGTTCCTGGACCTTGAATTAGTGGTTCCTGAAGAGTAGCTCTGGACATATATTGCTTACAAAACCACCATGAGCTACTAGATTAATATAACGTGCCCCCTGATGAATAGGTTTTCTCTACGATGGAGTGGTCGGCCTCTGCGGCTACCAAGTAATTAACAGCAGGGTAAAGTAAGACAGAGCTACCTAAGTATACGAGTGGTTACAAAAAGTTTTACACTTTTTATGTCTGCAAACTTTCTCAAAGTGAGGTGGAAAATATCACTTTTTGTAGATATTTGTTGAACTACAATACTCTTGTTAGAAACTGGTGAAACTCCGTTGAAAACAAAGCTAGCTCAAATGACATAATGACGGCGTATATAGGCCCAGTCAAAATAGCATGAATTGCTGCCTTAACCCAACACTAATTGCAAAACAGAATCACTTCCCAACAATTGTATTGAGATACCTTAAAACAACATACAAAAGTCTACTAAAAAATCAAAAGGGAGTGGAAATATATTTTTTAAGGGGTAATGTTTATTCAGGGGGTCAAAATATGAAGTTATCAAACGCGTCGAAATACGCCAAACTTGTTCGTTACATTTCCAGGATTAAAAAAAAGTATAGTTTGCCATATCTGCAAGTTGTAATTCATAGGTTGAGTCAAAATAGGTGCAAGGTCACAATGGGGTAAATTTTCAGATATATCCGTTAGTTATAAAATGGGTGGTCATAAATTTGTTCGCCTAATGGTACAGAACCCGAAATATACTGGTTGCACCCTCTATAATATTTGTTGCATAATTGGAACGCAAAATGTGACTTGGGGCTACAGGGTCTATGGGAAGGTCACTGTCGTAGCTCTTTAACTTCTATATAGAAAGTTCAACAAACAAAGAACTATTTAGCAATTTACTTATCTATTGGACAAATTTAAAAATCAGTTTTACAACCAGTCGATCAAAATCGGCATTCTATGAATTTTAGCTCCAGATGACCTTTGACTGTTATGAGCCTATTGTAATTAAAACTATAACAGCGTAGATAGGGCAAACTAACCTTTTTTAAACCTTAGGAGTAGCCCAATAAATTGGTACAATCAATTTCAATCATTTAACAATTTTCTAAATTTTTTACCCCTGTACAAATGTTTGCCCCTTATTTCTACATGTTCCACTAGGTTGATTTTGGTAGACTTTTAATATATTATTTTTGGACTATTTTTCAGAGTATATTACACCAAAATTGTTTCTTGTTGCAATTTGGTGTGGGGGGTCAAATCATACAATTATTGGACTAACGTTTGTCTAACACTATACCAGCGGCCAATAGATTACCCCGAGCCACTTAGATTTCCTCGGTAAACATCCAATACTTATAATAGGCATGCAGGTAAAAATGTCTATTCAGAGACTTAAAATCTTTGACATCCGTTTGCGAAGTTTCATGCTCAGTTCACATGACACTTTCAATGGTCAAGTGACCTATTTTCTTCTTTATTTTACCATTGCACAGTGACACTGTTCCCTTTAACCTTAAACTAGTACAAATACCTAAGCATAATGGTATCCGCTTCATTCTCTGGGATATTGAAGATGGAGATTTGGGTAATTTGTGAATTTTAATAAAAAAAATATAACCAAAATATTTTGACCACTCCGGTAAAATCTTGGCGTCTGGGTGATCCGGCCATGTAGCTAGAGATTCTCAAACTTAATTTTGTTCCAATGAAATACGCACCCCCGCCCACAACACCAACCGCACATACCCCATACAAATGCAACGGAAAAAGCGACCATTGCTTTTTCATGTGGGCATTTCAGATTTGTTCATATTTAAAATGGGAAGCTAATGACTTTGGATTCATGTGACATACAATGGTAAACATTTTTAACAACCCACCATATTAACAATACAATTTTATGTGCACATAGAAGTGTGTATTTTAATTTTAAGTCCCTGTTTCAGGGATACTCCATTGGTGTACGCATATATTAGTCCTATACCAATGGAAAAAGCTTATTTTAATCGCAATTTTTGTAACAACTGTGTCATTTATTGCTACTCACATTTGGTTTACATAGTAGAAGATCCGCCTGTAGGTTCCTCCGTGACCAAATTTCTGGATAAAAGGTTTGAAGTGGTTTGGTGTTCCCTGATGGGTATACTGAAACTTTTTGACTTGGCTTGCCGCGTGAAAGTCCCGGGCTTTTTTGGGAGGGGTCATCAAAGGTCAAATAGGGGTCAAAATTTGAAAAATGCCCAAATTGTATCAAATCAAAATTCACCAGATACCATTTTAAAATGTATATACACTTTAGTTGTAGCGATATTCAACATTCGAATAATTTCAATTTTCCCATCACATTCCTCAAAGTAATATATAGCAAACAGGCCATCCAATGCATTGGGCCTACTTTGATGGCTCTATTTGTTCCCTGAATTCTAAAATATACCACCTGGTCTACCCTAGTGTTATGCTAGCTCCTGTATTTTCTTTAAAATGGGCGTGGGCTTATACCGAAGTTGGCTTATTCCCGTGGATATAAAATGTGTAACTTTTAATAAGAATTTTTCGTAATATTTAGTACTTTTGAAACACTTTGTACTTAGTTCCCGGACAGCGGGAAGCCTGATTTTGGCATGAACATCACCATCCTCTGCTCTGATAAGTATTTTTTTCAGCTGATTATATCTTCGAAAGGGTATGACAATGGAAACCAAGGTGGGTTGTAAATTGCAACCCTTGGCAATTTGAGAAATCCAAGATGGCCGCCATTGGGCTGTTAAAAAACTCAAAAATTGCCTTTTAACAGACGGCCAACCCAAAACTTGCAAGGTAATTATGTTTTGTGCTAATTGTGGATGTTTGGGGTATAAACTTAAAATTGCAAATGTATATTTGGAGTCATGCTTGAATAATTAGTGAAATCCAAGATTGCCGCCTTTTGAAGTAGGAAAATCACAAAATGCACATTTCATTGAGCGTGCAACCAAAAATCCAAGTCCTACAATGTAAGTTAACTGTTATTTCCCTTGCCATAATAGGTATTGGGAAATTAAAATACTAAATTTTAATTGCACAGTGGCAATAAAAATTATTCAAGATGTCCGCCGCTGAATGTTTTTAAAGGCCGATTTTCGTAAATAATTTACCACCAACAATATAATGAAGGCAAGAACATTCTTACATATTACGTCGTAGGTGGTGTATTTTTAAGCACTTCGAACTTTAAGCCCTCAGTAATAACCCCCAAATTGTTTGGTTGTGTAGAGATAAGTACCGGTTGAAGCAGATATAGTCCAGTGGGAGCCATAGTCCGGGGCTCCATAAGACGATAACGGAATAAAAGCCGTGAAACTAATGGTTGCGTAAAGGTCAACTGAATCGATTGCTCTACTTGTTCACCATGTTCCCGGACGATGAGTACGCCGGACAGTGGTTACTTCTACACCGGTACTACTAGTTGTCAATTGATACCAACCAGATCAATGGCACCCTATACTTGCCATTATGGTCCATTAATAGTTTCTCATTGTTGTCCGTTTTCTTATTCCGCTGGTTTACTTGTTTGTTTTCTCATTTCGATAAAGAAAAAAAAAAAACATTCCGCTTCTCCATGGCATGAACGGAACATGGAACAGTCAATTTTGCAGAGTACACATCCACACCTTTGATTCACATGGTGCCTCACCTCCATATGAGCACTTACCTCCACGTGAGCACTTAATCAACTTCAAAATTCATTAGAGCTAGGGCACATGCATGTGCACTGCTAGTGGCCACATATACTGGCCTTTCGTTTCAGCCATTCTGAGTTGGTACCGAGTTTCAGATGGATCCATTTCAAACATCCCTCCAATAGCCTACCTGAAATGGTGCACGGGCTACATTTTCCTTGAATGCTTCATAGTGGTGGCAGAGAACATAGTTATGTGCAGAAGCCGAACTTCGATCTACTTTATCTGTCACCATACTTTCTGTCTTGCCTTCGACAGCGACTGATAATGCAGATTGCCATAGCATGCCAAGAATGATGGAATTGACTGCCTCATGACATCACCTTGAGACGATCGAAGTAACACCCAGGCAGGTTAATGAACACTGTATTTACTTCGTATACTTTCAAGGCTCCAGCCTTGCCAATAGCCGTCAAGAATGGTGCTGCGGGGTCACAACCACTCAGACCGTGGCAGCCAGTAAGTCTTGCATGATATCACGGTGCTTTTGTACGGTTGCATTAATATCAATCAGAAGTGCCCCTGCACAGGTGATGTCATCATGACTGCCCTGAATATCGCCTTGATAACGAAGGGTATCACACCCAACCACACCGGTGGAGGGTGGCTTACCAGTTCCTGTTTCCGCCCTCCGGCCTGTCGACACGCTCCACGGACTCTTCCAAGGTCGTGAAGGTGTATCGGAGTTCATCTGCGTCTACTTAGACGACTGGGCTATTGGTGGCACCCTCCACGGCTACTGGAGGCTCCAGGCCTTTATAGAGGAGTCCTAGACCTGATAAAGACACTCGTTTCATCAACCTCGACAGCAATCCTCTCACTCTCCCCCGAGCCCCCAGTTTCTGGGAGCGAGACTGGTTTTCTGTTGGCAAAGGTGAGGCCTTCTGCAGAAAGAGTAGCCTCTGTTCGTGACGTGTGCCCTAGCAATCTTGGAGATCATGTCGGTCCCGGCAGCTATGGCTTTGGTTTCTGGGACTTCTGTCCAGCCTCATTGTGATGGTTCCCTACTGCAGATTACGCATGATGGGTATCCTACCTGGTACCACCCAATGTTCCTCCGGATTCCAGTGCCCTGAATCTGGTTCCCGACCTCAATTGGTGGACACATCCACGCATTTGGAGGTGTGAGCCCCTTCAGAACTAAGCACCCTCCGTGACGGCTTACGTACAGATCTTCTGTGTGAGGGCCCCACTTAGGTCCCACAAAGTTTCTGGCCGGTGGTCGCCCATGCAAGCTCCTATCATAGCAAGTGCTTGTGAAAAAACTGTGGGCAATCTTCCTGGCACTGAATCACTGCTCGCCCTGACCAGGGTAAAGGGTGATTTCCTGGTCCGATGCGACAACATGACGGTAGTGGCCTACTTCACCAGGGGAAGGAACCTCATTCTCTGCAGGAGGTGGGCAGGCTTTCCTAGAGTGTGCAGGCAACGGACATTGCCTTAAATAAAGGCACGCATTACCAGGGTTGAGAACGTCCAAGCAGACGTCCTCTCCCGGAGGGGCACGCAATGCCAGGCGCCATCGAAGGAGTGATCGTCAGTGGACTGGCCACCTCCTGCCGTCAAGTTTTCAAAGGCTACAGGTCCCCCACGTGGACCGATCGCCTCCCCTGGGAATCACCAGCTTCCGGCGTACTACTCATGGAAGTCAGATCCAGAGCCGTGGATCAGGATGCGATGGTGGAGCAGTGCCTATGTATCCCATCCCCCTCCCATTTAGCGATGATCCGAGAGTCCTCGAGAAGGTAGCTCGGTCCGACAATGCCTGGTTCTGTTGAATGGCCCCATGTGGGCCGGCTCAGCTGTGGTTCCCACGGCTTCTAGAACTGCTAGTGGGGACAAGTGTCTGCTAGTAGCGATCCTCCAGCCGACGCGTCTGTCCCTATCGTACCATCCGCGCTCTCAACTTGGACTGTCTGCCGCATTTCCGCCAACAATAACCTCAGCGGACTTCTGACAGCGGCCCTATGGCACGCTCCACGTATCAAATCAGGGAGTTGTCCCCGCCGTCCAGTTTCACGCGCTGTGTATCGATTTTCCTCGCCAATATGTCAGTGTGCAGCGTTATATGACGAGATTAAGCGCTATCTTCCAGTTTGCCCTCTATACATCGAGTTTGCTCCTCTTAGTGTGATTTTGAGCATAAATCATGTCCATTTTCCAGAAAAAAATCATGCCGAATTTCAAAATCATGTCGAGTTTTGCTCTGGTTGAGAAAACAACATATCCAGTTTGCACATGTTTGAAAAAAATTCATTCCATTTTTTTAAAACTTGGCAATGATTTATTCTGACATTATTTTTCTGGACATAATTTATGAAACTCGCACATAGAGTTCAAACTGGAAAGGCAGCCGCTGTAAACTCGACATATAGGGGGTAAACTCGATATACGGCGCATGAAGCTCGACATGCGAGGGAAACTCGCCATGATTTTGATACGTGGAGCGTGGCCATATGCCGCGCTTGCTTCTCAGGCAAGGAGGAAGTCAACTACAGAATCTTGATGAGCTCGACTCTGCCGGGTCTATAAATGGTGCGCAACCAGAGATTGATCTGCTGCCTGCGTCTGTAGGGCAGATCGGGGAATTCCTAACGGAAAGTTTTCCTTGAGGGTTTGGGGGTCCAAACAGTCAAGTGCGACCGTACGATTGGGGCGCTCCATCGGGGCTTCATAGACATCACAGTAGTCTCTAATAGACCACTCCTCATTAATCTGCTGAGGGCGTGTTTTTCGGTTCGTCCCCCGGTTCGGTTCACTCGTTCCGGAGTGGGAGCTGCCGCTGGTGCCTCCATTCTTAGAGAATCGAACCCCTGGAGGGGGCCCATTCTCCTTGACTAGGAAGACGGCCTTCCTGGTGGCAGGAAAGCTTTCCCGTGCGATAGGGTTTCCAAACATACTCCTTGTCCATTGACGAGGCTCACCTGCGGTGGTCGAAGACGGTGTGGGTTCCATCCCCCCACGCTAAGAATCAGATCTGTCTTTCACACCGTGGTCCATGTGTTTCTCCCGGACCTGGCATTGGCTGCGGGACGGTCAAGAAACCCTGGTGCCCGTTCCAGGGCACTAAAATGGTACCTCAAGCATCTTGAAGGGCTCCGGAAGTCATAACAGCTTTTCATCTAGACGCCCCCAACCCATATGGTCCAGCAGCGTAAGACAGTCGCTGGGAATATGCCTCAACCATCCGTATCGCACTCCTAAAAACACCACAATCAGTCGTCGCTCTCGGGTAACAGCTACAAAAATCATTTTGAGTTGCCCCTGTCTGTACAAACTGCAATATTTTAGTGTTTTTACATGGCACCGGCAGCACTTGGATTTTTTCTAATTGCCTAAGTTGACAATTTTAACATCCTCTTAATTAATAGAGAATAATCAGATTAGAAAAATGAGAAAACATGGAATTTTGGGTTGAGCTCTCCTTTGAAAAGTGTCATGTTTCGGGTTTTTCTGCTTTCAAATGGGCGGCCATCTTGGATTTCTCAAATTATCAAGCGTGCCTTCCAAGATACATTATATTTTACATTTCCTACCTCAAACGTGAATGGATTATTAAAAAAAAACAATTACCAGCATTTATTGGGGTGTCCCTTTCCCGTAAACTGCAATTTTGGGGTTTTTACAGTGAATGGGGATTTCTCAAATTTCCCAAGGTGGCAAATTTTCCACCCACCTGGATTCCATTATATACCTTGCAAAGAGATATAATCAGCAGAGAAAAAAACTTTATCAAGATTTCATCTACTTCTCCTCTGCTGCTGGACTAACTTATTGGGGAAAACGAAATACTGTGGATGTCCATGTTACCTTTAATAAGTATACTGTTATAAGTATATACTTATTTATTACCTGAAAAATTTATTTACTTTTCGTAGTACTGTACTTAGTTGGACACGAATACTTGTACTGCGTTACATTTCACGCGCATCAATGTTCAGCTGTTTTGTTTTTATATTGTTTTAAATCATTCATAGACCGACACCAATAATAACTTGATATTGATACCAATAATGCTTATGATTCTCCTTTTGATACCAATATGAGTACCATCCGGCTAAGAATTGCGTCCGAAGTACGTCATCAAGTTTTGCATGTCCCAGCAAAACTTTCAATTTCCACGAAATGCTTACGTTATTTAGCGTAAATTAAAGATCTGTATATCCCCGTTTTATAGACATGGAATGTCCTTTTCTGCTTCAATATGTTATTGTTTGAGGTCTTGGTCCCTATTTTTTTGTTGTTTTCCCAGTTTTGGATGAGATTTAATGGCAATTTACGCACATGCTTCACTGGCACTAGAGAAGTAGGTCTATCTTTTCATCACGTCCAATAACCATTTCCACTAAAAAAAATCCAACCATAGGTAAACGCGCTTGTATGGTACTCCACATGTCCCTTTACAAACCACAAGATGAGCAAGATTCGATTCATCTATTTGGATACGTGGTACTTTGTAATCCATTGAAGAAGAATATTAGCAATGTGGATCGGAAAATTGATTAATTCGCGTATTTAAGGAATTACAATGTATCTAATTTATACACGTTAGTCAAGATAACCAACGGGCAAAACTACATTGTGTGAGTCAAAATGATTGTGCCCCGATGACTCAAAAAATATTAAAACTAGTTGTAAGCTTTTTCGAATATACCAATTAATTCTTAATCACCAGGTCAAAAATCCTGAGATTCATGCATCTTATTTTCAAAGTTAGGGCCTCATTTAAAAGAGGGCTCCCAAATGCCAGCGTGTCACATTTAGTACGAGTAAACATAGAAGATAGTAAACTGTTAACAGTTTGTATTCCAACCAGGGAGCCAGAAAAACGAAGAGAGGCAATAACTTCTTGTATGTTCATTTAGTCACCACAGTGAAGCACCGTTACAAACTTTATTAATATTTATCATGAAAGAAAATTTTCCAAAAGTCGACTTTACCTTTAGCCACTAGGTTGTATCAACGTAAATGACAAACTGTTTTGGTGTGTATTTATTCAATATCTTTTTTGTTTGCTTAGTTAATTTAAAAAAGAGTTCATTTCAACCAAAAGAATTCTAAACAGTCCAAGTAAATTGCACTTGTGTTCTTAGCCCACTTCATAGCTGCCCTGTTTTTTTTCATCATTGGGGCATTTATTACCATTATCCACCAGAGTGTGTAAAGCACACATTAGGTATCCCACTTGAAAATTTGGGCTCAATTACCAAATCAACATAGAATCTGTACCAAGGCAAATCTGTCTGGGGGACTTTATTAAATGAGTGCATATATTGATTGCCTGAACCA